>PVHY01002789.1:0-119443 GCA_004024945.1 Uropsilus gracilis
TTTTACAAGTTTTGATCCAGTTTTCCCAGCACCATTTACTGAAGAGGCTATCCTTGTTCCAGGGTATGTTTTTTGCCCCTTTGTCAAAGATTAATTGACTGTATATGTGTGGTTTTATTTCTGGATATTCAATTCTGATCCATTGGTCTGTTTGTCTGTTTTTGTACCAGTACCATGCTGTTTTAAGTATTATGGCTTTTAGTACAGTTTGAAGTCTGGAATAGTAATACCTCTGTTCTCTCTTCTGTTTGTCAATAGGGTTTTGGCTATTCGGGGTCTTTTGTTGTTCCATATGAATTTCAGTAATTTTTGTTATAGCTCTTTAAAATATGTCATTGGGATCTTTATTGGAATTGCATTGAATTTGTAGATGGCCTTTGGTAGTATAGCCCATGCACAGGGAATGTCTTTCCATTTTTTTTACATCATCTTCTATTTCTTTTAAGAATGTTTTATCATTTTCTTTGTATAGGTCTTTTACGTCTTTTGTTAGGTTAATTCCCAAGTATTTGATTTTCTTTGGTGCAGTGGTAAATGGGGTGTTTTTTCTAATTTCTTCTTCTTCTGATTCATTCTTTGCATATATGAATGCTGTTGATTTTTGTGTGTTGATTTTGTATCCAGCTACCTTACCAAATTGGTTTATTATTTCAATCAGTTTTTCTGTTGATTTTTCTGGGTTCTCTACATAGAGAATCATATCATCAGCGTATAATGATAACTTTATTTCTTCGTTCCCTATTTGGATTCCTTTCATGTCTTTCTCTTGTCTTAGTCCTAGCTAGGACTTCCAGAACTATGTTGAAAAGGACTGGAGAGAGTGGGCATCCTTGCTGGGTTCTGGACCTTAGTTGGAATGGTTTAGAGGTTTATTTTATTTGGTCTATATTATTCCATATATATTTGTGGGAATAATGGATTTGTGGAAATACCTGTTTGTGTTGTCACAGAAACACATGACTAGTGGAGACTTGAAATGTTTACCCTGAATCTGAATTTCCCTTTAGTTAAGGACTTTCTGTTTTAATGTTATGTATCTGGTTGAAATTGCTGTGTTTATTCATGATGAAGGTAAAATTTAAATGGCTCTGGGAAATTTTGTTTAAGGCCACAGAGAGAGATTATTCTGGTAGGGCAGGGGGGTGTTTTTACATTCAGCATTAAGTGAGAAACTAAGCAAATGTTCACACCTATGAATTTGAGTCTTGTCTTTCTGAAGGCGTTCTCATGTACAAATAGGGTTGGATGATCATTTCATTCTTATTGGCATCTTGTGGGATGCCAGACTCAGTGGCAGTCCCCAAAAATTTGCTTCACATCTTGCCCTTAGAAATAAGGAATTTCCGGAGCTGGTAAGAGAAGGGAGAATGTGTTCCCACATTTCTAGCCAAAGTACATAAGCTCCTTGGAAAGAAGTGAAAGGTCTCTGAGCCCAGGAAGTGACTCTCCCCTTTCCTGTTGCAATCTGTGGCCAGATTGGGCAAGATACACCATGCAGTCTTGGAGACAGATGTCCCCAAGTTTGTACAAGGAAGTGAGTGAGAGCGGGAGGGACAAGGTGGTAGGGGTCTCCAAAATTAGACCTTCTGCATCTTTTTATTCCAAACAGACATTTTAAGAAAGTTGCTCTGATGGTAATGACAGTGCCAGTGATATTAATAAAAATGATTTTTACATATTGAATGTTTTCTCATTCAGCTTTTTATCAGGTTTATTTAATTTTAACTTACAGGTTTAGAGAAAGATAAAATGAAATTTATATTTGAGATGAGGCACAGAGGGACCAAGAAAGTAATAAATATAATAAATATTTAAATGATAATAAATTTTATTATTCTATAATAATATATTGTCATATATATTATTTGTATATGTTATATATATATATTCTTATATAGCAACAATAAAATAGAGGAGCTAATAAATGGAGGAGCAGGGATTTGAACTCAGGGACTTGAACCTAACCCAGCACTGTAGGTCGTAACCTTGACACATTGTTTCCCAAATAAAAATACTAACAAGTGCTAGGATGCTGATTGGTCGTTGTGTGCTAGACACATTGCCAAGCTCTTGATATAGTGACTTACATCCTCATTTCAGAGATGGGGCAACTGAGACTTAGAGAAAAATTCAGTAGCATGTCTGAGAACATAGGAGTTCACAATGGAGTCTGTGTTCATTCTCAGGCTAGCTATTTCTGGAAATTTCAGTTCCATTGTTATGATTCCTAAAATATTCTCCATCCCATTGCTCCAGACCTCCCTTTCAGCAGTCAATTGTCATCTCCTACCTGAGAGTAGTAGACAAATAGGATTTCTACCTTCTTCAGTGTCAAAGGACACATGGTAACAAATAATGTGGTAGATTTCTGTTGGGAAGTGTGGACTACAGAACCAGGGATGGCAAGAACTATAAGAGAACTGATTTGTGATAAATCTAGGATTTGGGTGAATGGGAACTCCTTTCACTCCCATTGTGTTTGATACTAGAACACCAAGTACCTGACCTATATTAGGGACTTTATGTGCATGGCCAAGGGAAAAGGACTTTCTGTAGGCTCCCACTACCATTGCTTGTCAGGACTTTAGCACCAGTGTGTGTGTGTGTGTGTGTGTGTGTGTGGTGTATGCCCATTCTAACGTGTCTGTATGTATGTATACACACATGTAAAATTCTACTAATACGCAATTTGGGGGAGTAGGAAGGGTACCTTTTTGCACTCAGCTTTCTACTTTTGGGTAGGGAGATGGGAAAGAAGACAAGAGGGTGCCTTGTGCCCTAAGTTGACCTCGAAGTCTAAGAGAGAGTCTAAGAGTCTAAGAGAGAGAGGCAGAAGAACATGAAGTCGATGTTCACATATTTGAAATGGTTGATTAATGAATTGTCAATGTTCTTGAAATTATAAAAGAAAAACCCTGGAAATATTTAAGAAAACCACAAACCCTTAACGACAAAGTAAAATTCTCATACTCTTTAGAGGGAAAGTAATAGAGCAAAGTATATACCAGTTTGCAACTAGTGATTGATAGCTTTACATGTGCATGTCAGACTTCTGAAATCTTATTATTAATAAACTTAAAAAGATGTTATTGGGAGGGATGCACTAACATTTATCTTTCCCTTTTCATCATTTCTTTATCTGGGTCACTGTGAAGCTAATGTGATCATTTCCACCTCCGGGTGAAACACTTACACTGCTCACCTTCTGGTGCTGTCATTTCTTGCACTTGGGAACAAATGTGCCGCTTCAAGGGTGAGGATGGAAGAATAATTTGTAGTCAGCAGAGGACCTAGGAACTAGATTAAGGAGGAGTAGCCTCAATGGACAGCTCTGAATTTCAAGATCACACAGAAATTCTGCCTTTATTTAAGGAACTCCCTGTGGATTTGAGAAATGATCACTGAAACCTCCTGGTCTGATGGGAAAAGCTTTAGTGGTTTATGTGCTGAGGCACCCAGGCCAAGGTTTCAATTTCTTTGAGGTCTGTGGACACTTACGTTGTTCCACTACTATGAGCAGGAACTCTAGGCCTTGGCAGAGAACCTTCCAACTGGGTTACTAGTGATGGGACAGGGGAACCCCTTTACTGGAAGCTTAGAGACCCCTTTACTTCCACAGCTGAGATACACTGATGAGGAGAAGTGGGAGACACTGATGGGGAGAGGTGGAAGGCAAAACACAGTATGGGGATCCAGAAGCTACTTTTGAACATTTTTTGTAGGAAATGTGAGCACAATTAAGAACGCCCTGTTTGCCCAGTGCTAAGTATTGTAAGGTACAAAAATTCATCAGATTCAAACATCCCTAACAACATATCAAGGAGATGCTACTATCACAACTATCTAATAGATAAGAAAATCACACTCATTCAAGGCAATACGATTTGGACTGCAACAGAGTATTCATCTGAAGACTGTTTTACTTGAAAATCCCTGATATTTTTTAATATTATATTGTATATCATCTATATCATCATCTTTAATGTTATATTGTATAGCATTTTATATTTGAATATAAATATTTAAATAAATAGTACTTATTAGGGATATTAGAAATTTTTCAGTCATTAAAAACCATGTTTTTAACAGTATTTAATAACATAGGTTATTTTTGGGTATGTATATACAAATACACTAAACTTTAAAAAAATAAAGTATTATCATGGTTTCTAAAAGCATCTACATGTATCCCTAAATAGAAATCCTAAAGAAATATATAGACATTTTTCAGCGATCATCTGTCGGTACCAGATGACTTGAATTTTCTTATTTGAACTTTCCTGGTCAAGTGTTTTTCTGCAATCACAAAATACCTTTGTAACCATGAAGTAGCCAAAACCCCCAGGTGCTTCCACTGTGTCATGTTAGGGGCACATGGCAGTAGGAACAAGATCCTGCAAGGATCAAGTTGCTTTGGAGGATGCCTCAGCTTTCAAATTTAGGGTAAAGTGAGACCTTGCCTTCCTCCTGATCATTGGAAGATGAAAGCAGTGATTGCTGTTGTTGAAAAACCTTATGTGGCCAAGGTCACTGTTTGCCCTATTACCTCTTCTTCCCTGGGTTATTTCTTCATGCTGTCCAGTGAAAATTGTGCCTTCCCAGGTAATCTTCCCTGGGCTGAGGTCAGGTCCCCTTTAAATGTTCTAGTAGTAGAACAAATACAAATATACAGAACAATGAATTCAAATTGAAAAATCAGAAATAAAGCCATATGTGTGCAGTCAACTAATCCATACTGATGGAGCAAAGAATGCACTGGAACAAGGACTGTTTCTTTAAAAAATGGTGCTGGGAAAACTGGACATGAAAAAGAATGAAACTAGATTATTGGAAGAATATAACATCATACCATACACAAAAACAAACTCAAAATGGATAAAAGACTTGACTAAAACTATAAAGTGTATAGAAGAAAGCAGAGGCAAAACACTCTATGATATACATCTCAGAAATATCTTTGAGGGCTTATCCCTACAAGCAAAGAAAATGAAGGGAAAGATAAACAACTGGGATGACATCAAGTTAAAAAGCTTTCATATAACAAAGGCAATAACATCTAAAACAAAAAGACACCATACTGATTGGGAGAAAATGTTTGCAATTTATGCAACAGATAAGGGCCCAATAATCAAAGAGTTTACACAACTCAACAAAAAGAAAGTAAGCCACCTAGTCAAAAAATAGGCAGAAGAGCTAAAATACCACTTCTCCAAAAAGGAAATACAATTGACCAGCAAGTATACAAAAAAATGGTCAACATCACTTATAAGCAGAGAAATGCAAATCAAAACCACGATGATATACCACCTTACACTCATGAGAATGATCCACATTAAAAAAAACAAAAACAAAAACAAAACTGGCAACAACAAATATTGGCTAGGATGTGGAGAAATAGGAACCCTCTTACTCGCTGGTGTTAAATGCAAATTGGTTCAACCACTATGGAAAGCTTCATGAAGAACTCTCAAATTACTAAAAACTGGATCTATCATATGACTCAGCAATTTCCCTCCTAGGAAACTACACAAAGGATACAAACATTAATTAGAAAGGAAAACTGCACTCCCATGTTTATTGCAACACAATTTACAATAGCCAAGCTATGGACTCCACCTAAATACCCCCAAATAGATAAGTAGATGAAGATGAGGTAGTTTACATACACAATGGAATACTAGTCAGGTATCAAAAAAGATGAAATCATGCCATTTGCTGCAACATGAATGGAGCTGGAAGGGATAATGCTAGCTGAAATCAGTCAGAAGGAAAATGATAAATACTGGGTGGTCTCGTTTGTAGGTGTAATATAGGGAAACCAGACGAAAGAACAAGAAATCGTTAAAACTAACTAACGTGATGGGTCATGTGTAATAAGGTGACAGGAGAACAGGGGGACTACAATGATGTAAGGGGAAAAATCAAATAAAAATATTAAAAAAAACAATGATGTAAGAAAATTAAAAAGACTGAAAACATATATGTGAAAAAACATATACATAAAATATTTCTAAGACAGAAAAAATGGATACTATGAGCTGCTAAGCGGGAGAATGTGACTGTAATACATTTTCCTTCCAGGGCTCCTTGCATGCATGCTGTACAGACAAGAACCGTGGACAGCTCCAAGAGTTATAAAAGAAAAAGAATCACTTTCCTTCTTTACAATTGGGTATGAATTGCCAAAAAATACATAAAAGAGAAAAAAATATTCTAGTAGCACTTGAGAACTTTAACATTGCTCCAACTTCATAGTTATTTTTGAAGTTATTAATCGAATGTGTGGCACACCCTCTAAACAATGTGTTTTGTGATTTTGTTTTACTCTCCCCACATGCAGGCATACAATAGCCTCTCACAAATATTTATTAAGTGAGTAACTCAGCTATTTTGTGCAAAGGTTTTAAAGTGGCAGGTGGAGTAATAATAATTTGAGGTGGATGGAAGGGAAGATCGGATCGTATTAAAAGGAAGATGCTCAGCAGAGTGGCTGTGTCATTTTTTTTTTCTGGCAAAGTGTATGAGTCAACACAGTAGAGAGAGTGAAGGCTTTGCTTTCCAGTGTGGGTCAGTCAATCAAGAAATCGATCAGCACTTTTCCATCAGTGAGGTCTTCGTGTTCAGCACAGTGCTAGAGGCTCCAAGATGCTGGGAGAGCACCTTTGCCTGATTCAGCTTGTGGAATAGGGTTATAGAGCATGGAGAGGTCAGGATCAGGAGTGCTAGGTGATTGTGATTGGGAGAGCTACTGAAGAGTCATGAAAAACATTGAACTCCAGCCTCATCACGTGGAGTTCAATATCCTAGCACCCAGAATTCATCATCCCCAGGATACATGTGGGTAGGAAAATGCCTCTAATAATTCTGCAAAGGTGTTATTTTCAAAGCAAACAAAAATTAGAAGATGCCTACCCAGTCTCAAGCATGAAATAAAAAAAAAAATTGTTCCCAAGTGGAATAATTGTGGCGTTAGCGGCTCTGGATTCTGTTGGTTTAGCAGAATTCTGTTGCCTTTTACGGTGGGGATAGGTCTGGCTTAATTAGCCTTTCCCTGCTGAAATGTGACAAAATAACTACCCTGAACGTTGCTCTCTAAAAGATGCAAAAGGAGAATTCCTCCTTAGTTGAATTTACATAGAAACCAAGGACAGGAAGAACATAAGACATGACTGTTAGGGAAAGGATAGATGGGGTAGCGGTACATTTAGGGACCAAAACATTTCAGCTGAGGGTCTAATCTTTTTCTCCTCCTGGTATTTATGACTGAAGTTTGCATTGGGGGGGGGGGGGATAGATCAATACATGCATATAAACTGCTTGGATCTCTCTCTACTCTTAAACACATTGTTTGAGGAATTTAAGCAAAAATGTCTTGGGAAAAGAGGGTATATCTTCGAAGCAGATTTGTAATAATCTGGGCCTTGGTTGGGTAATAGTTTGTTCGCCTAATGGGATGGGATGCTGAGGGAAGGGAGAACTTCATAACCAAGACTAAAGGCCAACAAACTATTAGGGAATCTAGCAATCTAATTGCCCATAATTCATATCTTCTGGTGCAAACATGAATAGGTTTCCCAGACATCTTGCTTGCTCCCTGCCTCTGTGTTGCCATTTTCTGTGCTTCATAATAATAAATCTGCATTTATTCTTCAAGGCCGTTAATTCCTACTTCATTAGAGCAGTCCAGTTAGGGCCCCTTAGCAAGGTTTTGCTGTATTACTGTAAGAGGAGATGGGAGACTAGCAGCGAGAAACAGGCTTTCTGCTTAAGGAGATAATTTTCCCCTAGGGGCAGAACTACAGAGCAAACTATGCAAAAGCTTCAGGCTAGGGAGTTGGAGCATGGTAAATGAATTTCAGAAAAGGTGATTAATAGTCCTGATTCAAGAGAGGATGCAGCCGTGGTAGCTTTTGAACAAAACTTAAAGGTCCTCTTGGGAGGGTGCTAGATTTCACTGTTGGGGCACCTGCACCTCTACATTTTTTCTATTGAAATTCTGTTGTTTTGCTGCCCATTGTCCTACAGGGGGCAGTATGGAGGGAAGTACACCTAGATATCGTTGCTTCTCGGATTTGACATCTGTCTGTTCCTTGTGGGTCTAGTACCTACCCTCAAATCCTGGCCCTCTTCCCTTCCCATCTTCCCTCTTCAGCAGGAGTCTGTGTTCCTCCCTGGGTCCCAAAGGAAATCAGGATGTTCCTGGACAGACAGAAGCAAAATATTTAAGTTCCCATTGTTTGCCCACTGTGGGTTTTGATCATATCTTTCAGTAACCGGTTTAGTTTGATTATTTATGGAAGGGCATTCATAGTTCAAGAGGAAACATCCTATAGAGCATTTATCAAGGAATTATTCTTTGTAATTTGAGACATTCCCAGAGCAAAAGCAAAGTTTCTGTGCTGATGATTCAGGTATTACCTTTGCAGAGAGGCAGGATGACATATCTAGAGCTGGGGTTTGACTCACCATGGTTGACTCATTAGATGACCCTAGAATCTGCAGAGCACGCAATGACTGTCCAGTTCCAGACATCCCAATAATATGTGAAGTGCTGACAGCTAATATCATCATCATGCAGTGGGGAAACTGAGGCACAGCGACATTAAACTATCTTGCCTAAAGTTTCTAAAATAGAGAGTCTCAATTTGCAAAGGGGAAGTAGTGATGCCTGCCGGTCTGTTCTGACCACTAGAATCCTTGTACACAGACTGGCCCCTTGGTTGCATACTTGGTCATCTCCTGTGTTCAGGAGCTGGATCTGCTGATTGGCTTGCACCGCAGACTCTGAGGTTTATGAGGAGTCTCATTGTGATGGTTTGTGGGACCAGAGGAAGATATCAACCCAGTAGTCAGCATGCTGAGGGTGAGCCAGCCAGCTTCTGCCACTTCCTACAACTTTGACGTAGCTGAGGTACTTAATATTTGAAGGTCATATTATCTCAATTGTGGGATAACAATAGCCTCAGCCCATACCTTGTCATGAGGATGGAGGGGAAGAAGGAGTCCATGAAATGTAATTGGTGAAAGTTAAGAGTTTTACGACACTTATAAGGTTTAGCCCTTGGGTTCCTATAGTGTGGCCCAGGAACCCCAGTTACCCGGTGGCATTTTTTCCCTAAATTCCTGTGTCCATAGGGCTGACTGCAGGACAGCTTCCCAGACTCCACTGCAGGTGATTCAGGCTGGACCAGGTGTTGCTGATGCAAAGGTCCAGAGAACCACAAGAGCCCCACTCCCTCACATCTGACCGGGCCCTCCACATTTCTCCACGCTCACCTTGAGAGACAAGAACTAGAACTTCCTCACCAGGTGTCTCATGCGGTGCCCTGCATGCTTTATGAGGCCAACGAGTAGAAATCCCATTACTACAGAAGCAGCCCTCAGAAGAGTGTATTTCCTCTCCTCCCTCTTCCACGTTGCTCCCTGCCCCTCCTCCTCCATCCAGCTTCTATTTGCACCACGGTCCAAGGCACTTTGGAACTTCAGGGCTCCTGTCTGGCTCATTATTCTTTTAGCCGAGGATCTGCCGAACCTAATTAATAGGAAATTAGCTGTGAATGTAACATTTGGCCCATAGTCAAGGCCCACGGAGTTATAAATATACACCATGTGAGTGGCTTGGGCACCTGATTTCTGGCAGCCCCAGAAGTGGTACTTCTTGTGTTGTTCCAGGAAGTGAAGTCACAGGTCAAGGGTAGCTGGGGAGCCAGGGGAGGCTTGTCCTGGGGACAAAGGGGCTGTGATGGGGACACAAGCACCTGTCTGCTTCATCTCATTTCCCAGCAGCTCATGTAGTTTCCTCAAGTTAAATGTCTGCAGATAGCATCGGGCAGGGAAGCAAGCAGATGGAAGCTGGAGCAGGGCTTTGAGAAGACTTGGCGGAAAGCTATGGGATCCCTTAAAGTGTTCCCCAAGCACCATTTGTTACCAGACACCCCTGGTCTGCTGTTGTCCGAGACACCGTCATCTGCTTTGGGCAGAGGCCTGTGGGTCTTAGCTGCCATAGTGGCCGGTGGCAGGAGCTTTGTGTGTTGCAGGCCTCACTACCACCATCTCCAATGGCAGATCTTTGTAAACTCAGGTCAAGGGGGGTGAGAAATGTGCCCAAAGCAGCTAGAGGCAGAGCTGGGATTTGAGACACAATATTCTGACCCCCAAATCTGGTACTTCTGCAGGACCTCCCAACTACCTTGCTAGTTGAAGGGGAGAGTCTGTCTGAGAGGAGAGAACTGTTTTAAAATGTACCAATATTTCTTTTTCTTTCTGGCTTATTTCTGCATGATTCCTTCTAGTTTCATCCATATTTCCACAAACGAGGGACAAAGGGAAAGCAGTCTAACAGACAAGAAAAATTTAAAACTAATTTTTAGCAAAATTGAAGCATAGAGCATGAGAGGGGGAGGGAGGAAAATGGGGGATGGGAGGGGCACAGAAGACTAAGATGACAATTCACGGGGTGATAGGGTGGTGGGAGAACCCTGGGGTACGATGTAAAACAATGTGAAGCAAAAATAAATAAATTAATAAATTAATAAATAATAATAATAATAATGTACCAGTGAGGAAAGGGCTGAGGCATAGGGGAAGGAGCAAAGGACATGGGCAGTGGGAAGGCACCTTTAGAGGCTTTCAGGGGGCAGAGGTGCCCCCACAGGGATGCCCCTGTACCTCATACCAGAAGCTATTTTCTCTCAATGTATCTGATTTAAGTTTCTCCTTTTTCCTTTTTCTCAACTTCCCCAGTAGAGAAATAAGAATTGTGCAACTTGTCTTTTCCCTCACGAGAGTTAAAAATCTAGTGGTAAAAGGACCTGTTCAAATTCTATGTTTGGCCAAACCACCAGGGGCCAGAGCAGGGTGTGGTGGGTCCCTTGGCAAAGCGGTTGGGCTGGGAGAAGCCGGTGGACAGCATTAGGGAACAGAAAGCCCACAGTAAGTGCAATATTTTGCCAGCTTTATTTAAGAGATCGATCAGAGCCTCTTTAACACAGGCTTCTACCTGAGAGCGATATAATGAATCCTGCAATTATGTGTCTCTGGAAGGTGACTTCGGAGGGAGGAGAAAAATATAAAAGAAATTGCATCTTTGGGTATGTCCCAGAAGGAGCTGCTCTGAAGGAGCCAATTACATAGCAAAGATCTCTGAGCAGCAGATAGACAGGGAGCCTGCCTGCTGCTCAGGCTGGGGAAGGCCAGGCTTCCCTGAAGGGCAGTTGGCCTCCCAGCAGGCTCTGGGACCCATGCTGCAAGCAAAGAGCTCATTCAGCTCTTAGCTGAAGGAAAGGTAGAACTTCATCCTCTTTGCCAGCTGGACCCACTGGCCAGGGACTTCTCCCAACTAACCCTCTGCTGACAAAGACCTGGGTGCCTTCTTGTTTTCATCCTCTGGAAACATTACCCAATTCTTTACTATCGCAGCGGGTCTTTGACACAAAACAACTTTGGAGTCAAAAGGCGTATAGTTCAAACACCATGACCTCCACTTACGAGTTGGGACATATTTTCCCTAGACTCTCAGTTGCTCATTTTGTTTAAAGTATGAAATAAGAACTACTTTTACAGGGTTTTGAAGAGGATTAGGTGAGATAATAGTAAAAAATAACTTAGCTGACATGTAGTTGATTCTTAAGAACAATTATTACTTTACTGAGGTGTAAATAAGAGTCCAGAATAATCTGTGGGATTTGATAGTAACAATCGTACGTTTCTGTTATTCTTTTCAAGGTTATATCTGTCATAGCAATATTAAGAAAAGATGTTTGGTGTCTGTTCCTCCATACTGCCCCCAACAACCCTAAATCTAAACCTAGGCTAAAGTCAGTCCAATCTTAATCTCACCCCTATACTAATCTGTAACCCCAACTCTATCTCCAAGCCTATTCCAACTGCATTAGTCAGGGATAGATAGAGCTAGAGCTAGCTAGCTAGCTAGCTAGAGTCAGCCTTTTTATTTAGGACATCAGCTGAGTAGGTAAGGCCCACCTGGATTAGAAAAGCAGTCTACTCAGCCTACTGACTTAAATGTTAACTTTACCCAAGACACCCTTGCAGAAGTAGCTTGAATAATGTTTTTAACAAATATCAAGACACTATATGAATGACTCAATGAGTGTGACATAAAATTAACTATGGTATCAATTTTATTCCTAACCCTAGTCCCAATTCTTATTCCAAGTCCATGCTGAAGTTAACTCCACACTAGTAATTGTTCTTAAAGATTGCTAAACATCAACAAGTGATGGCATGGATGTGGAGAGAAAGGAACACTTTTACACTGCTGGTGGGAATGCAAACTGGTTCAGTAATTATGGAAAATTGCGTGTAGAACCCTTAAACTACTGAAAATGGAACTACTATTCAATCCAGCAATCCCACTGCTAGGAATCTACCCAAAGATTACAAAGTCTAATCCAAAAATACACTGTACTTGGATGTTTATTGCAGCACTATTTACAATAGCCAGGATATGGAAGTAACCCAGATGCCCCAAAATAGACAAATGGCACAAAAAGTGATATATGTACAAGATGGAATATTATTCATCAATCAAAAAAGACAAACTCTGTCATTTGCAGCAATATGGATGGAGCTAGAGGGAATCATGTTAGCAGAAATAAGACAGAAAGAAAAAGAGAACTACAGAATGGTTTCACTTATATGAGGGATATAGGGAAAACAAACAGATAAATGGACAAGAGTAATTTAAAACTGTTAACAGAACCGAAGTATAGAGCAAGAGAGAGGGAGGAGGGAAAAATTGGGGGATGGAGGGCATAAGAGATTAAAATGGTTTATGGGTGTTAAGATGGTGGGAGAACCTCTGGGCAGACATTGATGATACCAACTCTTGCCCCATTCTCTTGGCTAAATCCTATTTTAAAAGGGTTCCTGTGGAGTCAGGATGGCCAGGAGGAGAGTCATGGGCACAGCACTCTGGAGATGTCTTCTTGGGCAAAGTAAAGGTTTGTAGACCACTACAAGATAAAAAATATATTGTCAATATGCCTACTCACATAGGTTTCTTAGATTTCTGCCAGATTCTTTTCCCAGATTTATCCCACATGATGAGAAAGGAAGCTTCCTGATTTCTACAATGATTTCTATAGAATGTAAGGGTGTTAAATGGAGAGGGATGATTATCTGGCCCAGTGATTCTCGATTTAAAAATTGCTGAACTTGGGTTTCATTCTGGACCCATTGACCCCTGTCTGGGGATGAGTCCTGGGCATTGGCAGCTTTAGAAGTGTGTTTTTGGCACGACTGCTGCCAAGTGATTCTGCCGATATAGCCCAAACAGCTCATTTATGGATGGAAAGAATAAGACCCAATGAGGCTAAATGGCTTTCATAGAGTCATATGCACAAGGCACCCAGAGTCTCACAACTTCTAATCCAGTCATCTTGTCATAGTTCTGCTCATCTTGGTTCCTTGGATCTGTGATCAAAGACTGATAGGACTCATAGGGCCCTCATGGGGGATGGTAATCTCTAGCCCATGTGCCATTCCAGCTTAAAGACATTCATGCCAGATAGCAGGTGCTTGGAGAGGCAGGTGCACTGTGTTGGAAGCAATTCTCTACCAACCCATTTGGAACAATAAAGAAATAAACCCTGACCCATCAACCTTGACCAAACAGCCATAGGCTATGTTCACTTGGTACAGACATTGGAAAAGTGAATTGCAACTTTGGGGAGTTGATTTTGCTTGCTTTTTTCCCCTTCTGGGCACTTAGAGTTCATGTTCATCCAGAAGAATTCTGGGAATTGTAGCTCAGGTGCTTTTAGGATCTCCTTCACCCTCTGCCTTTATGTTCAACTCCCTTCTTTGATAATTTTTAGATTTTAGATTTACACTAAACAATTCTACAGGAATTGTTATTCTACAGAAGGGAACTGAAATCCACCTTAAGTCCTGATTTGACATGTTTAGAAAATATGGAAGCCTTCAAAATAGACCAGCGAGACTGCAGTGTATTTCCCCTTGGGTTGATATTCTTTTTTTCTTACCCAGAAGGTGTTTACAGGGATTCTGGATCTTCTCAGCCTTTATTCACACAATGTTTATAGATTCCTCTTTGTTCCAAGGTATATGATTGGCACTAAGGGAAAATTAAGGTGAATCAGACTGAGCACCTTAAGAAGCTTAAATATAACAATTAGGGAAGATGAGTAGCCCCCCCCCCAACCCATAATATAGAAGTGTGATGTTTCCTAAAGGTGCCACTGTGTAGGTATTCAAGGGTGAGCTGACTGAGGGGGTAGGAAAAGTTCCCAGTGATGATGCAACACTTTAGGACAGCCTTGGAAAATGTATGGGTATTAGAAATAAGTGTAAAGCATCTGAACAAGACAACAGCTCAAGCAAAGGGGAGTAGTGGAATTTAGACAGATATAGGTATAAATCGTAAAAACAAGCCTGAACAAAGGGGATCTTTGTGAGGGGATTTTTGTTTGTATAAGGTCAACAGGGAGAAACACCTAAAAAGATTTTTGTGTGGATGTCATCACCCCTTCAGAATTGAAATGAGCTTTAGAAATTATTTGATTTACTTCGATTTTATACATTAGTAAATAATAATAATAGTTGCCATGTTTGAGCTTACCTTTCACTGTGTACTTTCAATAGGTGATTGATATATATGTTTTACATGGATTTTCTCATTGATAAGGAATTGCACTATTTTTTCACACTATCTCTTTAGGATAAACTATTCAATGTCTTCCTTGCAGCTGAAGCAATGAAGGTTCCAGAAGTCAATAAGCCAGTGCAGGATGGAGTTGAGATTTGAACACTAAGCTATGTTCTTTTCACGGTCAGGGGTCTACCATGGGTGTTCAGAGTGAGAAGGGCTCCCATGCAGGGTAAGTCAGGGATGTGCATTCATCTTGCACATGCTGATTTTGGGGGTGCTCATGACATCTTCAGAAGAGGTAAGCTTAGAGCTTAGGGAAGAAAGGATATAAAAGAAAAGGAGTTTGTTACTAGAAATGGAATCCTACCCTGGCATATTCAGAGCACCAGTCTAGTTGACTTACCCAGTGGGGTTTCTTGATGGGAATTCCAGCTGCTCAGCCACAAAGCTGTTCCTGAGTGTGTGAATGCCTCGCCAGACCGTCTTGAAAAGCCGTGTTCAGCATTTTCTTTTTCTGACACATCTCAGCGCCTCTCCTCTCCTCTCCTGTGCACCAACAGTGTTATTCTCATTTTGTGAAGGAATTTTGCAATTTACTGTCCTATGCTAGCTGCCAAGATTTGCCTCTGAGAGTGTCAGCTGTTACAAATTGGGTGGGACAAATTCTCTTGACCTGGTGACCCCAATAGTGACAATCCTCCATTGGCATTGGGGCGAGGGGTGCTGCTGAAGGACGTGAGCATGTGCTTGGCGAAGGAAATAGATTCTTTCCGGCAGATGGAAACACCAGAGGGAAGCAGGAAGCTTTGGTCACCTGAGATGCTCTTGTACCTCAGGGTAAGAAGTTCAGTGAAACCCTTAATTATACTAAGTCCTGGTTGTTTCCTGTCTTCATTTGTGGCAGCACTGTTGGAACCAGGAATGTCTGACCAGTGGGGAAACGATGGCAAAAAGGCATGGAGAAGACTTCTTCAAGCCCTTGCAGTGTACGGCTAAGAAACTATAAGGAAAGAGTCCTTCCTTGGGAAAGGAATCTGAGGGTCAGAGCCCTAAATGATCATGTGCTGAGTTCCCGCACACTAGTGGCTTAAAGCAATACCCAGTTCCAAGCTCACAGTTGCTGATCAACATTCTCAGAATTTTACTTGTCTGGGGACTGCTTGGTTGTTGGGTGTGAAGACAGTCAAGATAAAGAAACAGATCACATGAGAACAACTCCCAGAGATGGAGAGTGGAGGCCCCACTCGTCAATGGGCTATGAATGAACAGGAAGTGAAGACAAGACAGAAACCACTGCCCTGAGGAGGCAGCTGTAGCCAAGAGCAAGAGAAATAGTGGGGAGAGAAGAGAAAAACAGGCTCAATAACAGTTTCACTTAGATGCCAGAGACCTGAGCTTTTTTGCTGTCTGGAAATACCCGCTTGAGATGGACTTGCTGCTGGTGAAAGCCTCCAGCTGTTTCTGGCCGGTCACAGGCCTCCTTCTATGGAAACTTGACTTATTAGCCTATAGAGGGTTTTGTTGGACTCCACATATTATTAAATGGTCTTTGCAAATAGATCTGTGTGCGATCTGGCTGAGTTATAGTTACTTTGGAGACCCATGTTTGCTTACTTGTGGCCCTGTAAATCTCAGCCTTAATATCACGGGAATGCATTTCTATTTGGTCTCCATTTCCTGATTCTTTTAAAATTTTATGTGATTTTCTTGGAAGGAAAGGTTTGCTAGAACTTACTAATAGTAACAGCTGACATTGATGGAGGCTTTGCTGGACCACAGCCTTCGTAAGAAGTGTGTGTATTCCGATCCTTCAGCCCCCTTCTACAAGGTGGACTGTTGCCTCCATTCCACATATGGGGAAAGTGAGTCTCAGAGCATCTGGGGCTGTCATAATCCTGAGGTTACAGGACCAATGAGTAGTGATACTCTGTGCCCATTTCTTTCTGACTGTGTTGCTATACTTTCTCCTAACATTTGGCATTTATTCTTTCAGTATTTTTAAAGGATGTACCTGAGCAGCAATATTCTGTGAAAATAAAGTTGTCGTGCTCATCATTTGTTCTCCTCCTGGTCCCAAACTAGTGAACTTCCCAGCTTAGCTGGGAAATTAAGCATTAAGAAATGTTTCACCTCCATCCAGAATTATTCCTAGCAGAGCAAAGCACAGAACAGCAGGACTTTCTTCCAAAGGTCATATAAGCTGATGCTCAGGGATTTGTGACAGACGCAGTGCCCAAGGCAAAACAACCCATTTGCTTCTCCTTTTGGATGCACCTCCTTGTGAAAGGGTTTGCAAGGCTCCATCTGCTGAAATGTAATCCATTCCCCTTAATGTGGTCTCCCATCTTAGAGAGTTGTGGATTTTAGGAGGCATTGCAAAGAACCACAGCAGGAGTGAGAAGCTAGCACTATGGCTGGGTGAGAAATAGCAGGTGTGTGTCCCCCCACCCCTCTCCCAGACTTGAGGGCCAAGGGTGAGAGTGCTTTGGGGAAAGCTATGATAGGAAAATCACACTTTGACAGGCTTTGGAGGAAATGTAGAAGTTGTCAGGAGAGTGGGAAGTGGAAGGTGGGAGAGTAGAACAGTTCAGGATTTGGAAGACACAAATACTTCAGTGTTACTGCTTGTTGTGCCAAGTGGTCCCGGTGTAAATGATATTAAAATGATACGGCCACCGCAGAGCAGTAAATACAAGCACTTACATGTTTTCTATTGTATGCCATTGTAACCAGACTATGATCATATTCTAAACACTTTAGAGTAACCCAAAGCAACCCTATGAAGTGGGTACTGTTCTTTTCTTTATTTTTTAGATGGGGAAACTGAGGCACTGGAAGGCAAATTTTCTTTCCAGAGAACCCTCAATAAGTAGAGTCAGAATTTTATCCCAGCTGTCTTCCTCTTGAGTGGTGGTGTCCAACAAACCTTTCTGTCACCCTGGGTGTGTTCTGAATCTGTGCTCCCAGTGTGATAACTATATGTGATGACAGAATACTTGATATGTGATGAGTGTGATGAAAAACTGATTTACATTTTATTTAATTTCAGTGCTTACATTTCAATTTAAGTTAGTGCATGTGGCTAGTGAGCACTGGAATGGACAAGGCAACTTGGCTGAGTTTGCTCACCGACAGTTCTGCATCACTGGGGAATATGCAGTTGCAATGATACTACCAGCATAATAACTGCCATGAGAATGGTGACCACCATTTATTGAGCGACTACTTTGTGCAGAGCAACACACTATGTGCTTCAAGTGGTTTATGCCGTATTTTCTCTATGACAGCCTGTGGGTGATACTTACAAATGTGAACTCTAGATTCAAACATGTCTGCATTAGTCCTATGAATGAGGACACATTATTTATCCCCTCTGCCTCAGTTTCATCTTTTGGAAGATGTAGTAAGTAGCAGCCTCTACTTCAATGCTAGGAGATACTTCAAGTCTTGGCACTCCAGTTGCTTGTGTGAGAAGCATTCCACACTTTAGGTGCAGCAACCAGTGGACAACTTTGTGCTGAAGGAGGAAGATCATTGCAGAAGAACAGCAGTTTACCCCACAGCAGGCCTGATTCAGAGGCCAGGGCCTTCACAGCTATACTGTCTTTTCTG
This sequence comes from Uropsilus gracilis, assembly GCA_004024945.1. Taxonomy (NCBI): domain Eukaryota; kingdom Metazoa; phylum Chordata; class Mammalia; order Eulipotyphla; family Talpidae; genus Uropsilus; species Uropsilus gracilis. The sequence continues at coordinate 18,245 of PVHY01002789.1, forward strand.
TTCAGAGTTTCTCAAAGTGTGATTTGTGGAGAACAGGTATTAATAACCTCCAGGGTATTTATTAAGAATATAGTCTCTTGGATTCCCTGAGTACTATTGGGCTACACTGTTTGGGGCAAAGACCTGGAAATCTGCATTTAAAAAAGTTCCCCAGGGTGATTTTATTTTTATTTATTTTTTTTTTAAACATCATTAATTTTTTATTTTATTTTTTTATTCTTTTTTTTTCTTTATTTATATATAAATTTCACAACTTTGTAATCTCAAGGGTTTGCCTCCCCCCTCTCCCTCCCCAGGGTGATTTTAATGAGACTGAGAAGCCACTGAAAAGTCTTAATGGAGAAAGACGTAGAAAGGAAGGACAGACTGTGAGGTGTCAAAGGTGTGGATGGTGCAGTAATTCTGAAAACTGTTCTATTTTTAGAAAGTTCTTTCTGCTGGTCAATGTTAAAGATGGACTTGATAAGAGAGAGGGTTGGGGGAGGGACTACAGTGAGACCAGCTAGGACAGTGGCAAAGTGGACAGGTGACAGGCAAGGGAAATCCTCTTTGGATACTTTGCAGGTAAAATTAACAGGACACGGGCCTTGCCAGGAATAGGGACACAGAAGAATTAATTGAGTGAATGATCTCAGGTTTCAGTTTACAGCTCCTGGCTGGGTAGTGATGTTGTTACCAAGGTGCACTTGGTATTATGGGAAGAAAATTCCGATGCCCTTGAAGACTTATGACCTCCAGGGGAAGAGGCCCTGTAAAAAGCTAGATATCTGATTTTGAGTTCAAAAGAGGGGTAAATAGCAGAAATGAACTTTAGGGTCCCTTAAGCACTAGGATGGTATTTGCTTCATGCTGTAGATGAGACTGTCTCAGAGATAGTGGGGACATGGGCGAGACTCACCAACCCAAATACCCATTAAGGTTGACTAGTTGATGTAAAACTATTCCCTGGACCGATGAAGGATGAAACATGTTACGCTACTTTCATTGCAGCCATTATGAAACCTGCCCAGTGACAGTTTTTGAACACACTCAGTGCAAATCAAACCAAACTACCCCCAGGTCCTCGGCATTAGCCCTCTTGTGTGCACTTGGGGTACAGAAAATGCCAGAAGAGAAGGGTACCGAAGGCTCACCTGGCAGACACTTACCAAAGGGTAAGATGAAGTGTTAGTGAGAGAGATAGAAGAAAAGTGGACCAAGGCTAGAGCACATCCCAGAAACCAGGAGAAAGGGGGTGGCAGCCAGGTGCTTCCCAGCACTGCCATGTGTCACCAGAGGTCAGCGTGGAGCCAGGAGATCCCAGTATGATTAGATGAACTGGATGTTGTGTTTTGTGCCTTTTGCCACAAGGAGAGCAGTGGAGATTTTAACCACCCCACCCCCCCAGAGGGTTAAAAGTCATGCAAGTTGCAACAAACAGATTATTCTCTTCAAAGGGGAAAGAAGGAGAAGGTTGATATCTTTGGGGGAGACACAGCAGACAGGGGCAGAGGGTTGTTTGTAAGACTGATCAGAGGAGGTTTGATCATAGTTGTAGGGTGAGGGGATTGGAAGCCTGTGGAAGAGAGTTTAAGGCAGTGAAGAGATGAATTTTTGACCAAAATCTCAGAGAAAGGGAGAGGGGATTCTATGCTGGGGAAAATGGGTCCTTCACTGTTTATATGCTAGGAGAGAAACAGAGAAAAACTGAGAGGTAGGAGCAAGAATTCATGATTGGCACTCTCAGTGGTATATAGATATATAAGTGACCTGGTCGAAATGAGGGCATCCTGAGGAACAAAGATACCATGGTAACACCTGTACCACGTTGAATGCCTACTCTTCGAGGCCAGGTGTTGCTGCCTGCTCTTCACAATGACTTACCTTAATTCTGAGAAGTTAATGGAATTAACATACCCATTTTACAGTTTGCAAGGAGAAGTTAGTGCCTGGTTGTCATGTGGTGGGTGAGTGGGAGAGCCAAGATTTTAGCCTGGCAAGTCTGAGTTCTGAGTTTTATATCTCAGCCACACGATACAGTGAGGCAGATAAGCAGCAGCAAGGATAGTCTCCCTTCCTAGAGCACTGACCACAATAACAAACTCCCTTCCATGTGTCACAGGTGCAGAAACCATGCCAGAATTTGTGCAACCTGCAGAACCTCTAGTTGGGGTCAGGTGTCAGGCTAGACCTTGAGTGTCTTGATTTCTAGCTCTGCTGTCTTTCCAAGGAATGAGTGAATACCCTTTCCTTTCTCTCTTCACTCTTGAGTAAATGGTGTTGCATTTCTGAGCAATGTCATGCCCTCTCAGCTTCCATGCCAAGGCTCCCCCTTCTAACCCTATCCCTGGAATGCCAGGAAGGCAGACCAGCACTTACTCCCTTCTGGGGCTGAAGGAGGTGGCCAGGTATCACTGCCCTGAGTTAGCACCAGGGGTCCCCAGAGATAGGCAGCTGGTAGAAGGCCATGATTGTTTGGCTCTTAGTGTTAAATAATATAAATCTCTCGCCTGCACCCCCGCAGAGCCCTGAGTTGTGTGTCTTCCCGCACAGTCACTAATGAGACAGTTAATCATTTGTTTATTCTGTGTGCAGAGAGGTGGCAGCCATATCTCTCAAACCAGATGTGGGGCGGGGTTCTGGACCTTCAGGGAGTCTGCCCACCCTGCTTCGTGAGCCCCCCAGTTCGGGCTCAGTTCTGCCCTGCAGGCCTGGATCTCCCCTTCCCGGAGAAATTGGCCGGGATGGGGGCATCAGCTGAGGATGATTACTATTATTGTTGTCGAAGCTATTATTTTTTAAAGTACTCCCTTTCCCAAGGGGGGAAAAAAAAGAGAGAAAGGAAGAAAGAAAGAAAGTAATTTGCAAAGATGCTTTGTGGGGAGATAAGCCGGCTTCCTGGTGGGCACGGGGCTTTATCTCACTTGCACAGAGGTTCCTAGAGGTCGTGCAGCACAGGAGATAAAGCTCCGGGAATCTCCTGGGGGCCAGCTGGAGTCAGCCTTCCCTGTTTTCTTAGTTCCAGGGTTAAAGAGGTGGAATCAGCTATGTTCCTCCCACAGGCTCCCTGGGGCTGAAACTGCTTTTATTAGAGCAAATCAGGTCTGTCCAGGAGCCAGGGTGGGGGAGGAGGTGCTGAGGACTGGGGAGGGTGAACAGGGGGTGCTGGGGGTTGAGTGAGGTCCACACCAGCACTGGCCTGCCTGAGCCATTGTCTTCTAGGACTCGAAGCTCATCCTATTTGCATGCTGTTGGTCCCCTCCTGCTATTTTCTTGGTGTTTGGATAACTCCTATTGCCTGAAGCTTATATTTCAATTAACTGGGTCCAACTGTCTGTGTCCCCAGGCACAGGGAACAGGCTGTGGCGGCTGAGCTTTCTGCTGTGGGGCTGCCTCCGGACAGCCAGTCTGTCTGTCTTCCGTGGCAGCTCCCATCCTCCAGGCTGGGCCTCTCTACAGAACTGTTTGCCTCCCAGGCAGGGCTTCCATTTTGGGTGTATTTGGACAGGTAGAACAACTAGATGTCTGGGCAGGGAGCACGTGTGTAAGGCCTCAATGGAAAATGTGAAGCGAGTAGAAGGGGCAGTAGGGTGAGATGAGCCCTCACCCCACCAGGTTTCTAGCTCTCTCTGCTAGCTCTTTCTGGGCCCCTGGGGGAGTTGCTTTTTCCCTCAATCTCATCCTTTCTTTTGTCTGCTTTCTTCCTCCAAATACTCCTTTTCAACTTCCATGTTTCCTCTGCCAGGATTTTCTCCCCTTCTCATCACTCCTTATCAAAACCCAAGACCCAGTGCAAACGACATCCCCTCTAGAAAATCCCTCATGCTCCTCTACAGGCAGAATTAACTCTTCCATCTGTGCCCATCTCTGACCTCTCACACCTCTTTCTTCCTGGGCTCAGGCTCACTTCCTACCCACAATGTGTGTACACCACTATAGAGTCTCACACAGTCTCTGTCCACATGGTTTTGTGTTGGTTCTGTTCTGACCTGTGGGGGGTTAAATTGAATGGCGCAACCTCCCAGTCATGGTGTACCCTCATTTCTTGAATCTCTGACTGTTTCCTTACTGGAAAAATGGCTGTCACAGAAGTAATTAAGTTAAGGATCTTGAGATGAAGAGATCATCCTGGATTATTCTGGTGGGCTCTACATTCAGTACCCATTAAAGAGACACACAGAGGGGACTTGACAGAGGCAGAAAGAAAATGTGAAGAGGGCGCAGGGATGGCAGTGATGTGGTCACACACTGAGGAATTCTGGGGCTGCCTGCAGGTGGTGAGGTGAGGCAGCAACCTCCACAGATCATCCCAAGGGGTGTCCTCACCCACACCTTGGTTTCTGCCTTCTGCCTTTTTGAATCATGTGAGGGTAAATTACAGTTGTTCTAAGTCACACAGCTGTGTTCTAAGTCACACAGCTGTGGTGTCTTGTGACAGACCCTAGGAGTACACTGGTAGATCTCTGAAAGGGAAAGTGGAACTGACCAGAAAAACACAAAAACATGAGTGGGAAGACTCTTCTTTCCAGGTTGTTGCTTATTTTCACGCTGGCTCCTTCTGCTTCTAATTCATATAATCAAAGTCCTGTTATTCCTGCACCAGACTGTGCACATTCAGAACAGGGCCTTGCCATACCTGCAAGGTCAATCAGGAGCAAATAGCCATAACTATAATACCATAAAGACAATTGGCACTTGCCCAGCCTCCACAGTGTATAGAGTGCTTTGCCTCACTTCTTTCATTTTTGTCTTTACTATGAGCCTGCAAGGCAGGGCTGGGGATCCCACTTACTTTCAAGGAAATGGAAGCTGTTCAAGAGCTTGGGCATGACCATACAGTGAGGAGGTTGAATCAAGACCTAAAAACCATTGCCTTCTGGTCCCAAAGCCATTTCTCTTTAGATGTATGCTCAAAGTACTTTGAATATAAGACCTGGTCTTTCTAATATAGGCATACCCTTTGTCTGTAAGATGGATGCCTGTTTTTCTTCCCCTCAAGGTATGCTCAGAATCAGCAGTTATTGGCTGAGTAAAGAGACTATGAGGAAGGCCTGTTGATTCAAGGGTCTTTGTTTTAAATGGGCTCTTCTTATGTGTTAATCTTCTATTATTGTTTGGGTAGGCTACGGTGAGTGTGTGTACATGTGTGCATACATATGTGTGTATAGATATGTATGAATGCATATGTATATGTGAGTATTGTGTGCCAGTGCACATATATGTGTATCTATGTGTACCTATGCCTGCACCCACACACTATACACTCAGCCAGTTGTTATCTCCCTCTGGTGGTCACTGGCATAAATCCATCACCTGATCATCTGAAACCCCATAAAAGGGAACTTGCTCGTTCCCCAGTTCACTAGACCAGGAGGGCTGAGCAGGAGTCCAGATATTTAACTTGGATTATGTTCACATACTATCTGTTTAGGAGTTTCCATGGATGATTCTGCTCCCCAAATGTGTCACCTCCATCCAAGGAAAGAAGAGTATGTCATTATTGGAAAGAAAGTGGGATTGAATGCCAACAGACAAATGTTCATCTCTAGATGTCTACATTTGTTAGAATTATTTAACTTGTCAACCCACACCTGTAAAGTGGGTAAGGATGTACCATTCTCCCTGGAGTGTTTTAAGGATGATGTGAAATAATGTGCTTAAATTGCCTGGTCCATAGTAGGAACTTAGTCTTTCTTACCTAACATGTTCATTCTACTATTAGAATTATGTCCTGTTGTATATCATGCTTTTATGTAGGGACCATTGAGTAGTTCTGAAAAAGGGAAGATGTCCCTTTTGCAAAGAAGAAGTAAGGACTTGAAGAGAGGAAAAATTAAATGATCAGATTTATGACAAATCAGTGAGGACTTAATAGAAACAGGAATGCTCATTTCCCTCCCTTTCATGGAAGGGGAAGTAAATGAATATTTGGCCCCCTCAGAAACCATGGTCTTTAATCAAATATTTTATTCAATTCTCACAACAAACTGACAAGGTTGGTAGTGACAGTAACCCTATTTCACAGATGAGGGCACACAGGCTGAGGGAAGTCCTATTACTGTAGTTGACATAGTAGAAGAACACATCCCAACCCATGCTGTTTAATTCCTGTGCTAGTGGTTTTTTTTTTTTTTTTTTTTTTTTTTTTTTTTTTTTTTTTTTTTTTTTTTTTTTTTTTTTTTTTTTTTTTTTTTAGTTCACTTCCTTCTTCCCTGAAACCTGGAGGGACTACAGCTCACTTAGGGCCCATGTATAAGGATTAATCAAGAGAAGCATCATTATCATCCCCAGTTGCCAAAAACTACAATCTACAGTTCCTGGTAGCTGGTTTCCTCCCACTCAACTCAAGGGGTAGAAAAACTTACCTATAAGCTGACCATCAATGCAATGCAATGTCTCGGTCCTGCCTTCATGGACTTGATGTTCATTAGCACTTAGAGCTATGTTTGAGAAAGGCCACCCAAGATATTTGTTATAATGCAGGCAGTTAGTCTGAATAAGCATAATTAGAGTACAGATAGGAGAATTATAACTTCTTGAATAAATCCCAGAGCTGTATCTTGTTAACCAATTAGCTAAAACTGCTGGTCCTCTTGTGAGGCTTTGTAGAGCAGTGGAGGGACTTGTGGGGAATGGGCTTGATAAAAAAGAGAAAGAATTGTAAACTCACTGAGGAGACTAATGAGTCACATATGAAAGAGAAGAAACACTTGTAACATTTTTCTGCTTATTTGTTAGGAGACCTGTGTCCTAGTTCTTGATCCACCAGCTTTGCCACCTAGTAGAGTCATTATCTGACTGGGACTCAGTTTGTAACATAAAAGGTCAGACAAGATAGTCTGTAGTGTTCCTTTCAAATGTAAACATGTTTTTATTTTGAATTAGTTCAACCAGAGGGCCTGGAAAGTGAGGGGAAGCAGAGAGACTGATGGAACAGAACAAAATATTTTAGCAGCATGAAAAAGAAGCTCCCCTGGCTATCTGTATATCGGCAATGAGCCAAGAAATATTCCTGATGGAGGTGTGCAGTATGTTTGCCATTAGGCTTTCCCCATCCTAGGCACCTTGTCTTGGGCACATCCTTTTTAAAGTATTCACCAGGTTCTGGTGTCATTGAGTATCATGTTCATCACTAAATTGTGAGTTCCTTGTTGGAGAACAACTACTGTTTCTTATGGTGGTCAGTGAGTGGTGGTGACAAAAAAAAATAAATGCATCCACTAAGTTCTTTTAGATTCCAGATTCTATAGAGCTGTCCTTCATGTATCATTTTTTTTTTGAGTCTCTTCTCCTCATAGGACAATAGATTCAAAAACTTATTTTTGGAAGGGTAGGTGAAGATGAGTTGATGTTCATGGATATAGATGAGTCCTGGGACTTGTGTTTGTGGTTCTGGGCTAAAAGCTGATCACCCTCGCTACCTTTACCTGCTTGGATGATGGAACTGCCCTGAAAATTATGTGAATGGGAGAAAAGGCTAGGAAAGATGTTAACTAACTCTAGCCCTGTAACAATGTCCTGGCCCACTGGGGTTTTGGCCATACACAGTAAATCTGGAATTACTGTTACCATCCTGTTTGCTATCTTCCCCTTCCTAGACCATTTTTAAGTTATTATAATTTCCTAGCTCAGTAAAAGTGGCAATCTTTTCAAATTTGTGAGTTGATTCTCATTTCACTTAGTCTCTCTCCTCCCCTAAATTTTATTTTTATTTTGATACCAACTCAATGACTTGGAGGTGGAGTTTGGAGAGGGAGACTGAAGGGAGACCAAAATACACCTGCAAGTTGTGGGTTGGGGGACTTATGTAATAGTGTCTACAAGCACCCTTTGTATGCTTAACATTGTGATGTGGGTTTATATGCATTATTTGTAGTCTCCTTAACAATCCATGGTAAAAGAGTCATTCTCTAACTTTCCATTTTCAGAGACAGGAACTCAGAGCAGTCAAATAAATGCTCAACATCGCACAGCAGCAAGAAAAAGCACTGGACATGAAGCAGAATAATGTGACTCTAGAAACTAGTATTTCTTTTCAGTAACACATCATTTATTCTACCAAAGGCTTCCCTCACAGTCCCTGTCCCTTAGAAGCTCTTCAAATTTGTTACTGAAATAATCAAATGATGTCATAGTGTTTATGTGTCTCACTTAGGGTCTGACACAAAACAAGAACTTGGTAAATATTGTTGTAGCTGTTATTTTTTCATGTGCTACCTTAGGGCTTTTACAATATCCCATGATAGGAAGGGAAAAGCAGGTTTGTTCACTGAAAGCAGTGTAACCTTTGTATACCAGGATAAAGATTATTGATAATTAACTAATTATAGGCTCTATTTGGTAAAGAATATCTATCTACTCTGGTTCAAGATTGCATTGCTTCAACCTAGGTCAAGGCAGTGAAAATGTTTGCTCCAGCCCCTGACTTCTTTCTAAGTGATTATCTTTGCCATCAATTCTAGTTCCTTATGCAGTGTTCATATGGGGTATGACATGTTCAGCATTCCAGACCTGACTTTACAAGCTTTACTTTGGAAGCTAGCACTGTAGCATTAAAGAATGGCATTAGGCCACTGTGCCTCTGTCCACAGTGCTGAAACCAGAGCTCCTGGAGGTGGAAGCAGATGTTACTATGTAGTCTCTCTCATCTCTGGTGCCTGCCTGAGCAGAGAGACTGGACTAGTGTGAAAAGAAAGCTAGTTGGGGAATTAATAAAGAAGTTCTAATCACTTACTGTGTTGCCGTAGGCAAATCACCTAACCTCTCTGTTTCAATGTTCCCGTCAATAAAATTGGATTGCTGTATTCTGTCATTCCTATTTCAGAGTGCTGCGGATTTTGTGTGAGTAAATGAGATAACAGATGCTAAAGTGGGATATGAATGCATGATATGATTATGCTGCTATTATTGCTGCTTGGTCTTTTAATCATGCATTTTGACTATATCGTTTTAATTCACTGAGGTACCCTGAGGCCTAATAACATACAAATGCAGCAAACAAAATCAAACAGATAAATGCACTGGAGAAAGAAAGAAGTTTTTTGTAGTTGCTTGCACACACATCTATTGCTGCAGAGCTCAGGATATGTTGCTAAGAAGGAGAAAGGTAGTTAGGAGTCAGCCCTGTTGAGAGAGAAGACAGTGAAAATCACATCTGCTTACCTCCACAGGCTGCACAGGGGAGCTTTATTCTATTGTCACAGGGTCTGAAATCTTCCCATTTTCCTGATATTTTGGTTTGGTCTTTCTTGCCCAAATTCACGGAATGATTGCAAATTCCTTTTTTGAATTAATGATATTTGCTCTGTCTTGGGTTTTGAAGACAGAATCCTTGAGTCTAAGTTCTTCTTTACCTACTTATGGAATTTTCTTTGAGCAATTAATTTAACCTCTCATAGCTTCAGCTTCTTCATCTTTAAAATAAAATAAGCCAATGGTAATAATATCTACCTTACATATAAGATGATTAAGAAGATAAAATAAAAAAAGACTGTATAAACTTGTGTAAATGCTTGCTATATGACTATTTTTTGATGTGCCCTAGTTGAAGAGACCCTAGTTGAAAATAGAGCAGGTCTTGTCTTTTTCCTGTTTTGTGCATTATAAATTCTCCTTTTACCAAATTCCATCTTCTCCTCTGCCTCTTGTTAAAAATCTTCAAATCACAGGTCAAAAGTCTGACCACCCCAATTGTAAGTGATTTTTCCCCTTTACAGAACTCCTAGAGAATTTATTGTCTTTGCTATTCAGTTGATTGTTCCCTTGCACTGTGGTAATATAGTTACTTTACTATTTTTACTTCCTCACTAGATTGTGATATCCTAAGGGATAGGATGGTGCCTGTCCAGTACCTGTTTGAGTGGACATGTAGGATGAATCTACATGGATGTGATGCACATTCCCTTAAGTCTTCTTTATAAGTAGTTCAGGAAGCTGACCTATTATGTCATGAGTACATGTGAATTAATTAAGAGCACTGGGTATGAATTAAAAGATGGGGAAAGCTGAAGAGAACAAGTAGAAGGAGAAATCAGGAGCTGCTTAAGATGTATACTACTATTTCAGCACCTTTTCTCAATGTGGTCTAAGTCTTGGAGAAGCTATGGTCCCAGCATATTGACTTGCAAAGATACCTTATGGACTCTAGATAGGGAATTCAGAGGGAATTGTGCAATATCTGTGTCCACCAGAAGGTGGCACACTGTCACTAATTCCATGGTCTGGCAGCTTTACTTTTGGGGATCCCCTAAATTGATGTAGTTTTCTAATGGTTAGCTCTTCTCTGCATTTTTTCAGTGGTTTAATGCTGCCTTCCTTTTATTCCCTCCTCTATTCCCATCCATGTTTTTCTTCACATTGTATAAAGTGGAAAGATGTATTCTGTCAGCTAGACAATACCTCTAGAAAGTATCACTAGACTTTAACCTGTAAGAGGGCTGAGGTGGACAGAGGTGCCTCAGCTTCTCTCAGCTCTGGCTGAGGTTCAGAACCAAACTTAAATTGTACCCTTTGCATTTGGATCCCCCATCTGGATCCTTACAAGGTGGGCACACGGGGCTTTTTTGAACAAACGTGGGGGGGGGGAAGAGCAAAATCCCTTTATAGGGTATACTTTTACTTCTCACTTCCTTTGTACCCCTCTATTATTCCTGATTTCTTGTCTAAACTTCAGGGGCAATTTTCTCGGTTATCTGGATCACCTTATCTCATGCCTATGCCATGTTTTACTCTTTTTTTGTAAAACTATCATACTTCTTATCTCCGTATATTTTAACAAAACGTGTGGCGTAGATATTTTCTCTACTTTCATCATCATAATAGTTTTCACTCTTGTAGTTTTTTACAGGGTCTTGTAGTTTCTTTTACAAGTTTTTTTTTTTAATCAAAACCATTTTGCATGCATCATTTCGTTTGACCCTATCAACAGTTATGGGAAGTCTTGTTATGCTTTGGTGTTCCTATACCCACTGTTCAGATGAGAATACTTACAGGGAAGGAAAATGAGTGGTCTTCTTTGAAAATATAAGAAATACAAGAACCCATTTTTGACACTCCCCAATGCATCCCCCCGTTCTGTTTCTTACTGTGAATGATGCAAACCTAGGCTGAAAAGGAAAATTTGATGTATTGTCAGAAATGCTGTATGCACATCTCCTGATTCTCAGTTTAGTATTCTTTTTATCTCACTACAGAGTCTCTCTCCATGATATAACAAACCACTGGCTATCTGTGCAGCTAATCAATGAATTATCTAGCCTCTTAAACTCTAGACTTTACATCAATCAAACATGACAGACCATCCCAGAGGTGAATGCTTGAGCTATTCTGGAAGGTTCATCAAGGCACAATTTTTGAGCTAAAAATGGATAAAAACAAAGACTGGATAGAAACTCATCAAAATGTTAACAATGGCTGTGTTTTGGTGATGGGATCATGGGCAATTGATTTTAATTTTTGTACGTATCTGTATTTTCATTGCTTTCATGATGGAAAGTTAATATGAAAAATTAGAAAAAGATAGAAATTTGACATAAGTATTGGGTGTGTTTGTGTCATGGCTGTGAACACAGTGGGGTAGGGTATACTAATGGTGGGTGCTCTCTGATCTTCTCTGACAGATATTCTAGTCGCTTGGGTTCTCATGTCTCCCCTAAACCCCTTTCTTGTGGTCTTTACAGGCTTTACTCAACACCTTGCTCTCTCCCTGGCACTGTGGCCATCTTCCGAAAGCCGTAGCACACATGGCAAGGTAGGCTGGGGAGTTAAAGAACTCCTGCAGGCCTGGGGAATCAGAACCTCCCCCTGCCCTCTCTTGGCAGAACTGTGGGCCCCTATGCTCCTCACTGCACCTGCCTACTATGGACTTACGTAACACATGCCCAGGACTTCGTTTTCCAGTAGATTGAAAGCAAAGCCACTGTTGATTTTCTCCAAAAAGATCTATTTGGAAAGTGCAATTGCCTGGAATTACACGGTGGCATGAGAGGCCAAACCTTGCTGTAAATAACTTTCCTCTTAGCCACGGAGGGGCTGGCTGGCAGTGGAGTCCATGCTTTAGATGACAGTGCTTGATGTAGAGTGTGTGTGTGCTGCAGGGGGCAGATGTACATCATCTCATGCAGCTGATGCCACTCTCCCTCCTCTGGAGTCTTGCATCTGAATGAAGCCAGAGGGCTGAGAGGGCAAGACTGGGGCTATGCTTCTGGACTCTCTCATCATCTGCTGGCTTACATGACCTCTCTGGCTGCATCTCCTGGGGCGCTCTGAATGACCAGTCACACAGTAGGTGGTGGCATGACGAACAAGTTCTACAATTGGACACATCTGTGTCCTAGTTCCACATGTGCCAATTACAGTTCATGGACTTGAGACAAGTCCTTATACCTCTGACCTTCTTTCTTTATACTTTACAATGCCCCAAACATAACTGGCAGTGGATGTGGGATGTTAGAGTGCCTGAGTTTCACTGTTGTGTGAAGGTCTCTCCCTTTGTACACTGCATGGTGCCCAAATCTCAGTCTGCTCCCTCCATTTACTTGCATCCTGCACCTCCCTTGCCTTCCATGACAGACTGAAATGAGAAGCAATTACCAATGGGCTGGGAACCAAGATGGCCCAAGCCCAACTGGTAAAACTTGCAAAGCTGAGATATGTACCTCTTGCCTCTTCTTTCTCTGTCCCCTTCCCCGGTCACCCTCCAGAGCTCACAGACTTGACTCCTCCCCCCCAGAAAAAAGAGACAGAAAACAAATTCATACTGTGGCAGATGGGACTTAATGCCTGTCTTTTCCTGGGGGGCATTTGTATTTTAAATCCAGCTTGGGCAAAAGGAGGGCAATGCTTAACCTGAGCTGGCAGCATTGTGTGGAGGATAACCTCCATGTTGGGGAACTGTTTTTAGATGAGAACATCTTACCACTTACTCCAACTATTCTTAAGACCAACTTTGCCTTGCAGTTAGCCAAGTAAAATTTCACATCAACTCAACTGGACATTTTTCTTGAAACTCAGGGGGTATTGTTCTTTTCACATTTCTCCATCAGGAAACAATGACTTCTAGCAAATGTTGGACTACATTCTCAGGAAAAGACTCTAGATGATTAGGGGCAAGGCATCTAGTCACCCACCAGTTCAGTGTTTATTGAAGTTCTACCATCTATTTACTATTTTGCCAAGTTCTTATTTTATTTGTATTATTTATGCTGCAGTGTTTCTGGTGATGTAGTTACTGTTACAGTTACACCATTACTGAAGCTTTGTGACTAAGAACAAAGCTACTAGGGCCAGACTACCTGGTTGAAATATCTGCTCACCAGGTATGAGAAGCCTGAACCCAGGCAAGCTAATTCTCTGTGCTTCAGTATTCTTATATTTGAAGTAGGACTTTAATCACACTACTTCACAGGGCTGTAGTGAGCATGAGGGAATTCAATGCATGCTAAGTGCTTAGAAGAAAGTCCAGCTATTACTATCCCCATTTACCATCTGAGAAGACTGAGGATGAGAGGAAAGAAGTGACTTCCCAGACATACCCAGTTGGTGACAGATTCAGGTCAAGAATCTCTGCCTCTGATTCTTAGTCTAGTACTTTCTCCTTGCACTGTGGAATATCTGTGGAATCTTTTATTTCTCCCATATTATCATGTCCCATGACAGCTGTCAGTTATATGTAATAGCATTTCAGAATGGTTGAAGGCAGTGGTGAGAACAATGAGAAAGTTGAGAGCTTATTTAACTAAACTGTAGTCCCCAAAAGTATGATAAAAAAGTTTTCTTGCAAATTGGGGTCAATTTATATGCCACTTTTGCTGTCCAGCTTAACAGCTACAACTTAAGCAGCTATTGGTGAACTTTCTAATGTGTGGCCCTGGACAGGTTAAGATCCTGTCTAGCATTGGTTGCCAGTAGGCAGCCCTAGAGGTTTCTAGGTGCTACCCCAAGAAAAAGGTCAACTTGTATGGTGAGCTTAGATCAAGCTCTGTGTTTCCATTAGGAAAGAAATAAACATCTACTTTACAGAATGTGGTAACTAGCTTCCAAGAGGTCAGATACATTCCAGAGTGTCTCTCTTTCCTAGAGTGACCTTATACAGACCTCCAATAGGTCATGTCCATGAGTTTCAGATGAAAAGTGGGTATGATGGGGAGGATGGTCACTACTGGGTTCTCTCTCCTTCCATTTCTCCTAGGCTCCCCTGACATAATGCCAATATTTCTGCTCTTACAGCTTTCTTTTGGACATTGCTGGTATTTTTTATGGCTATTCAATTAAATTACTAATATCTCCAAGAGGGTTAATACCTCAAATTAAATCATATTTATTTTATATAGAAGTCTATTCTATTCTGCTCAAATGCAGCAGGCAGGTAGCTCCCGTAAACCAGTTCAGAAGTAGCATATAGACAAGGTGCCTTGGGAGGAAAGAGGGTGGATAATCTTTACTAATTCACTATTTTGTCAAGGGCCAGCCTACTTTATGTCTTTTTGCATAGCAAAGAGCTGCTGGAAGAAGTTCTGATTGACTCACTCAGAACAGGGAGCTATGATCCTGCATAAGAAGGCATCCCACTCAACCAAGATAATTAAGAGTTTGTCCTCCTTTCTCTCCTTTCAGCAAAAGAAAGCGCATCCCACTTGTTATGGGTTGAGTTATGTCTTTCCAGAAATTATTGAATCCTAATGCATATTCACAGTACTTGTGTGAATATGACCTTAATTGGAAATTGGACCTTTGCATGTGTTGCAGATGAGTTCATTCAAGTGAGTCCTAGCCAATATGACAAATGTCCTTAGAAGGGGGGAGCATTTGAACAGAGAGACAGACATGCACATAGGGAGAACACTCTCAGAAGCTGAAGGTAGTGATGGGGTGATACTTCTATAAGGCAAAGGATGCCAAATATTGCCAGTAAAACACCAGAAGCTTGAAGAGAGGCAAGGGGTAACTTTTCCCTCACAAGAAACCAACCCTAGTAAAACCTTGATCTACTGAAGAAAAATAAATTTGTTCTTCCTAACTTTCAGTAAATACTTAGTGAAAAACTACTAAATATGTATAGCTACTAAATATGTGTGCCAGGCACTATATCAAGTGTTGGAAACAATCTTAGGTAATTTCTTTGCTTTCAAAGATTCCCCAGACCAGCAGGGACCAGGTAAGTAAACAGGCCAGATTTAGCAGAATAATATTTGATAGTATTTGATATCTGCTCTTCACTCCTCATTGCTGGTTCTCATCCATGACTGTCCACTAGCATCTCTTGTGAACTAAAAAAACAAATGAATAAATGAGACAGAGACTTCTTTCCAGGTCTTGCTCCCAGACATTTTTGTGTAATTGGGCTGGACTGGGAACACAAGGCATCCATTTGTAAATCTCAAGTACTTCCAAAGGCTACCATCCTTTGGGCCACTGTTAGAAAGCATGCAGTGATGAACCACATCTCTCACCAGGACCCTGCTGCAGATTGAATTAGAATGGTAATGACATTTTTAAAATACTTCCCAGGTGATCCTAGTGCATTGCTCTGCCATGAGGTAGGGTTGTGCCTGTCTTATTCAGTGCTGTGTCAGCTCCACCGTGCCTCTCATGGAGAAGCAGCGCATAAATGACTGCTGAGGAGGGACCTATGATAAGGAAAGTGAAAGCACCAAGGGCACATAGAAGGTGAGCATCAATGCAGTTATGGGAAAGCTGAGCCCCATACCTGAATCCAGTTTAATCAGGGGAAGGGGGAAAGAAGACTGTTTTGGTAGAGGGACAGGCAGGTACATAAGGTCCTGGCTATATATGGTTTGGGAGGCTGGAGGGTCATGTGTGGGGGGAGGTAAGCTGGAGAGGAGGGCAAAGGCAGGGTGGTGAAGGGGTGTATGAGTTCTGATATGGCCTGTGGCTCTGCCGGAAGCTCTCCTGGAGTGTGGAGTGTCTGGGACCTTAGCTATGACTCTCAAGTCTGTTTATATATATTTTTTCAATTGGCTCAGGTACTCAAGCCCAAGTGAACTTAGACCCTTGTTCTTTTTCACAACAGAGACCTAGAGGGTGTGTGGTATCTTGGAACAACCTGAGAAAGACTGACAAGTGGTATGACTGCATCACACCCTCTAGTGGACCCGCAGTCGCTAGGAGACTTAGGAGGGACCCCTCATGCCCCTGGAGGACTCCAGCACAGCATTCACACCTACTTTTACTTTCTTCCTGATGTCCCTTTTCATTAGCTGCTAGCTGCATGAACGGGAAGGGAGGGAGGAGGTAGAGATGGGCCTGTGGGATTTCTCCACGGTCCCTACACACACCGTACCTGCTTCCCCAAAATCTGCTGGGGAGTGGAGGGGTCCCTTGGCGGTCCCGAACTGCACTATCATCTCCAGCAGCAACCAGTTCGGGCCTGGCTGCAGATTTCATGAACTCCACTCCGTGTCTCTAATGAAGATGTTAAAATTGGACGTTACTATCACCATTTGTACGGCGCTTCATGTTTACCAAGGGCCTTCGCATCATTTTTGTTCTTGTCCATGCAGAAGTGCAGTGGAGTCAATGAGAAGAGCTATCCTGTCAGAGAAGGCCCTTGGGAGTTCACTGATTTGTGGGGAGCCCTGAAGGGAGCCCCCCTACCTGGGGATCTCCTTTTGCCCAAAGTTCCCTTTAGATAGCAGTGCCAGCTCTTCAACAGCTGCCTGATGCCTCACACCCTCCCTCCAAGCTCCAGGTTTTGGTCTCTGAATATTATTCCTCTGCTCTCATCTCACAATTCAGTGTTTTTCAGCTCAGGGAAGCTTCCGTCTTCTCTTAGTCAATTTGAATGAATTTGCAAGTACAATGTCTTGATGGGCGTCAAAGTCTTGCTTGTCTGTCCCCCAGCGCGGGGCTGGGCGCTGTCTGCCTCCCCTCCGGCCTGTCAGCTGAGCCGTATTTGTGTCTGGCACGCTCTGTCCTTTGTAAACATAGCCAGGCAAACAGCACTGTTGTCTCTCTGCGTGTGACAACCTCCCCCTCTTACTGTAGGAGACCTCAAATCCGGGGCTCCCTGTGACAGCATCTCTGTCAGAATCGGGAGGAAAAAGAAGCTCACAGAGAAAGGCCTCGAAAGCACTTTCAGTGGCTCCCCGGGGTCTGTGGAGCAGCCAAGGGCACGACAGTCATTCTACTGAGCTCTCTTTGCTCCTGTGTTAAATGCCGACATCCTTGGAAACACAGCTGTGTAAGGGGTTTCTGCTTTGATGACTCAAGTTTTGGAAGGCACGCTTTTTATTGTTTTTGATGTCACACTTTCAAAACTCGATGGTACTAATTTCTAATTTTAGAGACTCTAACTAGATCCTTACCTCGCCTTCCCTATACACACACAGCTCTGTCTTCTTTTGCTGGCTGATCTCTCTTCCTTTCTTATCAACTTCCCAGTTTTCCTACATTGTTTTCTGAGGGGTACTCCATGCCAATGCCTTCTTGTTCAATCCCTTCCTACAGTCAACTGGAGGCAAGGGCCTCTAATGTTTCTGTGGGGTCAGTGTACTCACAGCTTATGTCCTGTTCAGCCCCTGTGGGACTATTCCTGCAACTGTCTAAGCAGGATTCAGGGTGCCTGCCGGGAAGGCCATGTGGAGAGGGCATCATGGAGGAGACCCAGTGCCTCTCACTTTGTTCTCAGTGGCAGAGGATGAGGTTGTGAAGAGCTGAGGGAATTCTGGACTCTTCCACTAGTTTCTGGTCAGACACAGACACACTGGGTGCAGACATGGTCAGAAAAGTGTTTGGCAAGATGTCAATAGTGAAGGAAAAGACACTGAAATGAGAATTTGGATCGTTTAGTCAGAAACTATGAAGGGAATGAGACTCCAGACTACTTACAAGCTTACCAGTTAGTCATAATTTTTAATATATATGTAAATTTCTTTCATTAATATCTTACGATTTTCTGTGTCTTCCATCTTTTGTTAAGCTATTTAATGTTTGATTATTTAATATTACTAAAGGTAGATGGTATTTCCAATTTCTGTTTTCATTTATTGGTAATATGCAGGGCTATAACTGATTTAGATGCATTTACTTTGTATTTGGAAGACCTGTTAATTCATTTATTAATTTCAGTAATTTGTAATTTAATTTTTGTTTCCCATTTTTTCAATGAGTCATAATAGTCTTATTCCTTTCCAGTCACTGTATCTTTTTTCCCTTGCCTTGTTGCTGTAACCAGGACATACATGTATTGTGACAATAGAGGTATATGTGTTAGATGCACACACAGGTGATATATATATATATATATATATATATATATATATACATGTGTGTGTGTACAACCCCATGTATAGGGGATACTTGGATACATACATACATACATACATACATACACACATACATACATATATATATGAACCCTCAAGATCTGGCTCAGAGACAAAAATGGTGGCTACTGATGGCAAAAGTAGGACCAGGATCACCTCTGGTACTGGTCTCAAAAGGTAATGGTGAAGGCCAGATGGAACCTGCAAATGTAATATGTGATGGAGTACATCAGGAGAAGACCTGCTCTGAAGTGGGGAACCTCCCTGATCTTTAACCTCTCTGCTGGTGACCTCATCTTCCCCTTCAGAGTATGAGACAGAAATTTACCTTTACTCTGAAATGTCAGCAAATCTTGGAGACAGGAGAGGTACCTGACATAAGAGAGAGCCTCTCTGTGGAGGAGGACATTCTTTCTTTGTTTAATGATGGGGAAACAAAACTGTCTCTGACTTGTGGAGAAGCACAAAGTTGAGCTTCAGGGATGATTACCAACACTTGAAGCGCTTGCAGCTCTCTTTGCTCAGCCATGCAGAAGGATGCTCTATTTGTGGACAATTGTTCGCTAATGAAGACTCCCAGGTATAAAGTGAGGTGATCAGGCAAGTTCAGAGACCTGGCCAATGTGGGACATGTGTGACCCCACTCCAGATCTACACAAGTCAGACATAGTGCAGCTCCTGTATTTCCTTGGCTTTCTACTGTGCAGATTTTCCCTCTGAGTTACCCTGTATGTAAGACCATATTCTTCATATTTCCTCCTTCCCTCCTATTTTTCTCTTATTGTATATCTGTGTCTGTACTTATGCCTCTTATGTGGGACATGAGGGGGACATGTGTTTTGAGGCAATTTTGTGATTTGAAATGTGCATTTGTGGCAAATTCTTGATCCTATCAACATAGTTGCTATCTTTAACCCATGAGAACTTCAGCTATTCACCTAGAGATACTTCCCTTCCAAGCAGGAATTACAGGAGAATGGATATTCTTTGTAACATCTCCTTTTCACCACTGGCTATGGAGGAGCCCCCGAATTGCATTGTGTTGGAGTCCTCTGACCCGTGGTGAAGACTCTCACAGAAGCATCGCACCAAAAGACTCCTGCATCAGAATAGCCATAGTCTGATACTCCTTCAAGTTCTGGAATTCAGCCAGTGGTACTCCCTAGATATTTGGAAGCTGACCCTTTGCCCTCTGAGTCCATTGGGATTCTACCCTCAGTGCAGTAATCCCTCTGCTGCTCCACATACTATGCTTCAAGCTCTCCATTTGTTCAGATGGTAGATGCAGAGATATGTGACTGATAAATTGGAGTTTTTGATGGAGACCTGGTTACATTTTATTGTTGCTGAAATGAAAGGAATCAAGAGAATAATAAGAAAAGGCATCAACTTCAAGCAGTGCATCAAAAGATAGGGGATGCTGATTATCTATGTGACCTTCGACAAGTTACCTAACCTCTGGGCCTACGGTAGCCTTTCTTGAAAATGAAGAAGATAATGCCTGCCTGGCTGTCTATCTCATGGGAATATTGGCGGAGCAAATGAGTTCATGTTCAGTGTATGAGGTGTTCTAAGGAAAGATGCTGGTTGAATGTAAAGTTCATCTTTGCCGTACTCCATCTACCACCTGTGGTTCTGGTCCTCCTCCCAAGAATAGATGGGCTCTGATCTTCCTGTCAGGTCATCCTGCCATGGATCCATCTCTCTGCTTCCTGTGTAGTCCCTGCAGGATTACTTCCTGTAATGCCTGATGGAGTTTGGGCTGCAGTGTGGGCCAGCTAGAGATGGGGGACTTATAGTAAGGAGGCTCAGTGCCCCTTTACTTTGTTATTGGTGATAGAGTATAAGGTGGGATAAGTTGATGTGAGTCAGGGTTCCTGTATTCAGGGAGCTAGATGGCAGGGCTGGTGGTACAGAAAAGATCAAACAGGGATGGCTTTGTACACAGTCAAATGTGATGAAAAGACCGTGCATCTGAGAGCCTGTCTCTCTTGGGTCCCTAAGTGATTGGTGTGTGGCCCATGTGCTGGCCAGATGCCTGGTTGTCTGTGATCCTGGAAATTCTTTTTTTGTTTGTTTGTTTGTTTCCTATAAACATCTGAAGATAGAGTTCACAGGTAGACTGGACAGCCAGCCTGCCTGTTCCTTTTCCTTCTATTTCCCTTCTTCCCAGCCTCCACAAATATTTATTTATACCCTCTTTGTTACAGAAGATAAGCAGCTCTAAAATCAGACCTGTTGGCACATGTCTAAACAGTTTTTGAGAGAGAGACAGATATTCACAGAAACAATTTTAAATGTCCACAAACTAACACAGTGATTGTCAAATCCTGATCTGGAGGTTCAAATCAAGATGCTGAACATTCTAAGGCCCACCAGCATGTTTTCTCTGGCAAGTCACTCGTGAGTTTCATGTGTGTGGATATATGTGTGCACAGTTGTGTGAAATGCTTTGTTTCTCAACATGGTGAAGCTCAGTGAAATAGAACTGGAGAATGAGATCTCAATAATATAGAATTGTTTGGAAACACAACCCAAGAAAAACCTGCCGTTGAAAGATTGCTCTCTTTTCAGAACCAACTTGCCAATCTCACTGTAGACACGTTAGAAACAAACAAACAAATAAATGAAGTGTTTGATGGCTACTTGGAAGTTCTTTCATTCCCTTCTTTTTTCAACACAAAAAGAAAGTTCTTGCCAATTGCTGCGAATGAATCACCCTGCCAAGGGCCAAAACACAATTCTACAGGGCTGTTCTCTCAGACTAACCTAGTTTGGGTTCAGGTAACTCTGGTGATGGAACATTTGCCTCTCTCCTGGGGCACCACCTCTAGCATGTGACCATCTGACTGGTGAGTCAGAGGCTCACATCCTGACTTGAGGAGGAAAAGACACATTTGCAGAAGCCTGAGGAGAGTACCATGGATATGACACACTGACCTGTTTTAGGAATGCAGGGGAGTTGGTGCGGATGTGGAGAAAAAGGAACACTCCTACATTGCTGATAGGAGTGCAAACTGGTCCAGCCACTATGGAAGGCTGTGTGGAGGACCCTCAAACAACTGAAAGTGGAACTACTGTTTGAGTCAGCAGTCTCACTACTGGGAATCTACCCAAAGGACACAAAAACACTCATCCATAAGGACACGCATACTCGCATGTTTATTGCAGCACTATTTACAATAGCCAAGATAGGGAAACCATAAATGCCCCCCAAATGGATGAATGACTGAAAAAGATGTGGCGTATTTACACAATGGAATATTATGCATCAATCAAAGAAGGCAAACTTATATCATTTGCTGCAACATGGATGGAGCTAGAAGAAATCATGTTAGCAGAAATAAGCCAGAAAGAAAAAGAGAAATATGGGATGGTCTCACCTATTTGAGGATTATAGTAAAGACAAACAAACAAATGCTTAAGAAAACTGCCAACAGAACTAAAACTTAGAACAAGAGAAGGGGAGAAGGGAGAGAATGGGGGCAGGGGAGGTGCATGGGTGGTAAGGTGATGGGAGACCATCAAGGTAGACAATGATGCAATATCTATATGTGCGCACACACACACACACACACACACACATATATAAGTGCAAATAATAGAAAGTTAAAAAAAAAGAATGTAGAGAATCCTCAAGGTTTTGGAATTTGTTTCCCACCAGGTGTCAGAGATAATTGGGAACTATAAGTACTGTGGAGGTCCAAGTTCTAATGTTTTCTTAATTCATCTTAGACAATTTGACTAGCAAATCAGAATAACTGAAGTGCATTTCTAGACCACTTCCTAGGTGAAATATGCACGTGTGTGAGATGCTGGACCTGACCTAAGATCATCTTTTTCTCCGTTGAGCCTGAACACTTTGGGACTAGAGGGAACTGGTTCTGAGCTCCAGTTTTGCTCTTAACAGTTGTGGGATCTTTAAATTTCCTCATAAAATGAGAGGAACACTTTCCCTACGGGCTCATGTGAGTCAGCAATGGTCTAAAGCCGTAGTACCATGCCTGCCTTCAGGCACTCTGCACAGGATTACTTACTTTCTCTTTCTCAGAAGGAGGTTCAGCTTCTGTTTAACCTTCTTTGCCTTGGGGACCCCTGATACCCTCTACGTTGGGTGTGACACACAGATTCCCCAAAGTCACCTCTTCTCCTCCTTTCTCCTGCAGGGACCAGGCTTATACAGTGTGGGCACCTCTTCTGGGGGAGCTGAGGGCTGTCATGGGTGCCCTATGTCTCTGTGCTTATGGGCTTTTTCTGAAAAGCAGATTTGTCCACTTTCAAAATTCAGAATGTTAGAGATCAACATGTGAGTAAACTGGAGTAATTGTACTCCAAACTGACACCAACTGCAATGAGAAAAGACCTCTGCTTCCCCTGTCTTGGGTTGCCCACCACGATGTGCTAATTAAAGCATCTGTCTCTCTCCATCTCTTATTATCAGACATCTTAATTTATTTACTTATTAAAAAAATAAGAAGCGAATTTGTGGTTTGTTGTTTTTCTCCTCTACTTTACCTTCATCTTTACATGTTAAGTGACCTCTTTGTAAAATGAATAAATAAAATGACTGTAATTAAATACAGTTCTTATTTGGTGTGGTGCTTTCCTCCCCTAGCACTGGCAGTTCTTCTGATGACAATGACCTTGTAATTTTAAATGTATCCTAGGGGTGTCTCTTCATTTTGAACAGCTCCAAGCACACACTGGTTGAGCAAGGCTATTAGAAGGTTGAGAAGTGGTGACAGCTGATGAATGCTTTCCCCACAGATGACAGAGCAGGTCACTTTTCCCAGGATAATGCCTCATGAGCAGTGAATGTGCATTTGCCATGGACCTTCTCCGTCCAGCAGTTGCTTCTGTTGCAAATGGCATTGGGCGTTCGAACCCTACTCATTTGAAACTTGGCACTGGTTTGAATCTATATGTGCTCAAGTCAGATGTAGTCATTCACTTAATTCACTTAACAAATAAGTAGAATTAATGCATCGAGGGTCTGAGCAAAACAGCAGTGTACTCAAAGGAGGCTGGAATGAGCCTGGGTTGGGTAGTTTCTGTTCTGGGTTGGGTAGTTTCTGGAGAGTTTGTGGATAAATTTGGATCAGCAAATTATAAACCGCGTACACCTATTACTGTCTACCAAAATATATTAATATCATTCCTGCTCTTTTCTTCTGTTTCCATGTAATCAGAGTTTGACTTTTGAGAACACTTGGGAGACAACATCATTTTATGGAATAAAATGAAGGGGTGGAAGGCCTTCACTTTGAGTACGTTGGACTTCATGACCTGTGTCCCTGAATGTCAAATACCATACTTTTCCCTTATTCTTTGGACCATACATACTTGCCTCTATAACTATTCCTGAGCTAGTGGGTGTTTTCCCTCCCTACCCACTCTGCTCACTTTCCCATAGTTGGTTTGGAACATTATTCTTAAAAACTCACCTTTTTGATCCACTATTGAAGAGCCAATGTACAACCTCCCAACATATCCACGGGGCTCTTTATCATCCTTCCTCTAAGCCTGCAGATGTGGTTTTATAGTAATTATTTTTTATTTTTTAAAAATAATTTATTTATATATGAATTTCACATCTCTCTGATCTCTGGGGAGTTTTATAGTAACTTGAGAGTCATCTAAAGCCATTCTCTCCCTCAGGACAGAAATGGACTTGTTCTGGTGCCCCAAACCTAGAAAATAGTTTCCTGAAGCCTTGAAAAAGTGTGCCTGCATTTTACTTCAATCTCCTGTGTAGATGCTAGTCTGAAAGTGAGAGAACTCTGGGATCCTGCTGGCATTCTCTGTCCTGCTGTGTCTCTGGGCAGCACCCACCATATGCACATGCATGGGATGATTAACACTTATGTCTGTCACATGATGGACTCAGCAGTGAATTTTTTCTTTCCTTGATGATAGTGAGCACATAGTAGGTGCTCCATTTGCCATTACATATTCATGATATGAAAGGCACAGATGCATGCCAGGTGCAATAGAGAAGAAAAATTCCTTGTTTTTTGTCTTATGCTTATGAGTCACAGAATTCTCTTCCTTGCCACTAATGATTGTGACCACTACTGGGTTCTTCTAAATGCAGCCGATTCTCAGTGAAATTTTGCTGAATACATTTATATAGAACCAAAGGATATTCGCCTCTTCCAATCAGCATTATACACTATTTTGTATAGCTCATTATGCAAAACAGAGATGTTCAGTTTTGCCCCTTACAAAATATTCCTTGACCCTTACCTATGGAGCTTGACTATTACTGTTGTTATTGCTCATTCTTTTATAATGCCTGCTTATTTGTTATTAAATTTATTTTATTTGAAAAGAATTTCTAATGAAGCAGAATTTGTGATTGGGGAGTGGCTGATGGGGTGACTGAAAGGAAAAATGTTTTATAATCTTAGAAGCCTGCTAGAAAGAGAATTCAGAGGTTGTTGACCTGATACCTACTGAGAGGACACTTGAAACAGGGTAGTTCTGACTCTCTCTCAAAAGCAAAAGGTTAATTGGGCTTTTATCCGTAGTGCTTTGAAAATTAAAATGACATAAGCAAAATAAAAAGGAAAGCAAAATTTATAATGCAATTTGTATACATTGTAAAAATATTTGGAGGTTTATGGAACTGACACAAAAGTAAAATAATTTCTGTGGTCATTCTTTAGTAATACATTTAAACTTTCTGTTAGTAGTTCTACTCTACCACTAGGATTGCAATATATGTACTTGATTTATAACATTTGAATCATATCTGTTGACTCCTGGGTATAAAAGATTTAAGAGATTTAGAGCGCATCCCTAAATGTGGCTTTCCATTCATCAGTCCTTCTCCAGAATTCTATCAGTCACACTATTACTTATCCATTATCAAGGCTTAGTATTGGTCTTGTCTGTTTTCTAAATATAATTCCCATGCTTTAAAGTTGATTCTAAAAAAGCTTGGAATAAGTGTCTTTCATTTCATTTATTTATTTGCTCATTTAATCAACAAATATTAGCAGAGTACTTGTTTTGTGCCAGGCTTGGGTTTATGTGCAATATATGTGCAAATGTTTGCAGTGCTATATACTGATTGAAAAGTTTTGGTGAGAATGAGACAAAAATGTACACCTTAACACCTTGTCTAAGAATCCGTTCAAAAGAAAAATCAAACGGAAAGATTTACATATAAAGATGTTTTGGTAATGCTAGTTAGGGAAAAATACTTCTGGAAATTATCTGATTGGCAAACATTAAATAAATTAGGGAACCCACAGGTGATATATAAAAACCATTCAAATGAAAGTCTTGAAAAATATTAAATGGTAGTATAAAATACTCATGTTTTAATAAATATGTGAATAAAAGAGAAGTTGGATATAAAACTGAATCTATAGTGCTACCTCAATCATCAAAAAATTTTAAAAGATGATAGAAAACAAACAAACAAAAGACCAGGAGGAAAAGTCAAAGCCAGCTAATAACCAAACTAAAGGACGTAACTGAGGTGGGGGGAGGGGTGGGAACAGTCCGGGAGGGGAGGTGGTAGGTGAACCCTGGGGAATACAAAGATGTGAAATATATATAAATCATCTATTTTTAAAAAATAGATTATGGACGTGAGAGGGAAGAGAAGGGATTATCATAAAGTAGATGAGATTTAAAGTTTCTTTTAAAAAAATATCTACTTCCTGCTATTGTCTGGTTTTCCACAATAAGCAAGTGTCTTTATACATACACACACAAAAAAAAACCAACACAAAACAAAACAAAAACCCCACCCTTTATGCACCACATTTTTTTTTTTAGCCAAAAAAAAAAAAAAAATGCGGTGCATATACACGATGGAATACTATGTGTCAATCAAGGAGGACAAACACATGTCATTCGCAGCAACATGGGTGGAACTAGAAAGACTCATATTAGCAGAAACAAGTCAAAAAGACAAAGAGAGGTACAGAATGGTCTCACTTTATAATGGATATAGGGAGAAACAAACGAACAAGAAAAAAAAAAATCAATGGGACTGAACAATGGAGTGAAAGAGGAGGAGGGAGAAGAAGGTGGGGGAGACAAAGACCACAAAAGATCAGGATGGTTAACAGGTGTTAGTGAAGTGGGAAAGCCCCGGGGTACACAATAATTCAATAATATAATATAAATATAAATACACATATATATGCAAATTAAAAAACTTAAATTTAATTAAAAAAAGAAAAAACAAACAAAACAAGGAGAGGGGCCAGAGTGAACAGAGGGGTCGTCAATGGGGGTTCGGGGGAAGCTCTCCAATAATCATTTGCCTATACTGTAAAATCGAAAATGAATAAAATTAAAATTATAAAAAAACCCCACCCTGTAATCTTTACAAAAATAAAAATTAACTGTGACTCACTGCCTTCCAGGAACAAATTTCTAATCTGCTGGAGGAGGCGCATTAAAATAAGTCACTGTAATCAGTGTTAGGGGGAGCCAGATCCGTGCCCCCGATCTGGATGGTTGTGAACCATCCAGAACATCAGAACATCAGACAGTTCACAGGTAGATTTTGGATTGTCCCATGGAAACTGGGTAGGGTTTCTATAGGCAGAGGGAACATTCCTGGCCTGGAAGTGAATGGTGATAGGTAAGTAAGCGGCCAGGAGTTGACAGCTAGAGTTTGGACTGAAGGAGGTAGAGAGGGACCAGGCTAACAAAGTAGGTTAGTAGTTTGTGGAGGACTTTGAATGCTTTGCTGAGAAGTAAGAATTAATACAAGGCCAGGGCCCAGCAATTCCCCGGGCTGACCCCAGTTCCATCCTACCCGACCCTTAGAGGCTAGTGGAGGTGCATGCGGATGCTGTGACCACCATCGTGGCTTGGCCGTGGAGGGTGCGGGCTCTAGGGCCCAGGGACCGATGGATTCTGGAAGGTCCAGAGCTCGACCCCAGCTTGGCCCCACCCCTACAACCCCAAAAGAAGAGACCAGGAGACCTACCATCAGTTGATGGCTGTCCCCATCGAGGATCTGCTCTTCCAAAACATACGAATGGGAATCATGCCCCCAAAGCCAAAGACCCGAAGCATGACTGAAGGAGCAACAAAATGTTGCAGAAAACAATGACGATGAGATCCATCAAGAAACAAGAAACAATCATACAAGCCAAAGGTGCTCCAGTTGGCCTATTGAAGGCAAAAGCAGTACAGGAAGATTAAACAGCACACTCTACCAAGTCCCAAGAAATCACACCCTCACAAGGATGAGGAAATAGATCCAGAGAAGAAAAAAAGATAAAAGACTAAAGGGCTAAACATGGACAAACAACAAAAAGAAAGGAGATGAAGTGACCAGAGGGGATGTGGTGTGGTGGGGTATTCCCATGGGGGTCAGCAATTAATACAATTATGTATTATAAAAAATCCAAAAATAAAAAATAAAGAATTAATACAAGGCCAGTAGGGAGCTATTGTAGGGAGCTACTGAGAAGTTTTTACACAGTGAGATGAAACTGGCCTGCAGTGTAAAAATGTAATCTTTGGCCTCAGACCTGATGTAGAAAGAATCCAGGTGTGTTTGCTTGAGCAAACCACTAACCTTTCTCGTTATTCATTTCCCTACTCATTACTCAGAGGCAAGGATATCAGCTTTATGGTGAGGACATGCGGATTTATCAACCTAATATAGAGTTTCTTAAACATGAATGTTGAATAGGTCATTTTTAAAAGTGAAAAATGTTGGTAGCACTACCCTCTTCCCAGGTTGTGTTAAATTATTTTTATAGTGATGTTACTTGAATATTTATTAAAAGAAAACTTCCTATAAATTCCTGAACTTTCAAATTTCTATAGGTGTAAAATTGAAACAAGTTTATACAAGTAACAAAACAGAAACCATTTTAAAGTGAACACTATTAGCTTAATGTGACCACTTTGTCAAGTACATGAAAATAAATCTAAATGAATGATGTGAATAGAGTACTATCTGCTACAGCGCAGATGATTTAATTTGGCCTTTCTCAAACTCTCTTGTTCTCTATTTTCATTCCTGAAGTTCTTCACCCCCACTTTTTCTTACTCCAACTCCTAGGAAATATTGTTTGTATAGTTCACAGTGGTGCTATTCGGTCTTGTCTTGGCATGAGCACATCTTCCATATATGGGTTGGACCCTCCTCTATTTTTTCCTCATTGGTCCATGATGGTAAATGACTTGCTACTGGCACCATTGTAGCTGTAGACACAATTGTGAGCATCAACACTGACAATCCATCATATGCTCATTTATGAGATAGTCTTCATGGATGGATGGATAGATTCTAGAAGTCTTGGAACTACTTGAAACCACTATTATTGCTACTAATAGTTCTATTATGGTTAGTAATTTTATCAGGCTGGCAGCATGTCAGTTGGCAATTGATATGTAACAAACCTCCCAAAACTCAGTGGTTTAAAAACTACCAGCCATGTGTTATGCCATGGGTTTCCGGACAGATCTGGCGCATAGTGGCTCACTTATGTGTCTGTAGTAAGCTAGTGGTTATGTTCATCTCAGCTGGGTTTTCTCAAGTGGAGTCTTAACTGAGGTGACATGCTTTGTTCCACATGGTCTCTAATCCTCTAGAAAGTTAGCCAGTTTTGCCATTAGAGTAGCCTGCACACATTCTCTTCTTCTTTTTTTAAATTGAGGTTTGTCATATTGTATGTGATTTAGGGAAATAGGTTCACACTTCTTCATATCTATGTTACCACACCATATCCACCACCACCAAAATAGCCATAGTCCTTACCATAGGCCACTAGCCCATTTGTTCCCACCTCCATCTTCCCCCTCCTGTAGCCTCAGTTGTGGAGTTACAATTCACTGCAGGGAGATGCTTATTGGTGATCATGGAGAAGCAAGATCAAGAGTGGACATGTGTAGTCTCTTTAGGTGAATATATGGAGCTGGCACTCCATCATGTCTGAAGCATTCTATTTAGTGAAGCAAGCCAGAAGGCCAGTCAGATTGGGGGAATACTTTCCACAGACTATTTCTTGGAGAGGAGCTGCAAACTCACAATTCAGAGGAGGTGGTAGGAATATTGCAGTCATTTTTTTTTTTCAATCTACCCTAGTACATAAGAGGTAGGGATGTGCAGATATACTAGGAAGTTATGCTAACCTTCTTGGTGAGACAGCGTTACTTCCTTAGGAAGGAATGGACAGATGAGATGCTTTGCAGTGCTTGATGTGGTAATGAGGAAGAAGGTAGAGGTAAGTTCTCTCCAAGGAGCTCAAGCCAGGATAGCTGAGAAAATGGGGAAGGCACTGATGAGTAAGATGTTTAGCAGGAAAAGGAAGGTTCATACTAGAGCACATGAGGAAGGGAAGAGGTCAAAGGTCAATGTGCTGGAGCGCTATGCCTAGGACAGCCCTTTCCACCTGGCTATATATTAAAATCACCTAATTAGTGTTTAAAAATGCAGATAATTGAGTCTTACCCAGACCAATTAAGTTTAAATCTCTGAGAATGGAGCCTAGAATGATGCTAAAAGAAATTCCTAGGAAATACTAATATACAAATTGGGCCCCTTATCCTGGTTAATGTTCTCTTTCTGCCCATACCTTAGAAGCACCAGCAGACCTTGTAATAGATTAAATGTTTTTGCCCCACAGCAGACCTTGTAATAAATGATGACACTAGGACCCCACAACCACCACAGAGTCTACTTAATTGGTCTGAAAGGGGGTCTAGGCAACTGGAGTTTTATTTTACTTTATTTCTTTGGTGACTGTAACATGCTGCTGGAGTTAAGAACCTCTGGCCCAGATAGTTAATTTTCACTGTGAATAATCAATATGTTCAGGTTACAAGCCATGGCAGAGGGGGCATGATGACACAGTCTCTTTAAGCTCTGGATGGGTGCAGAATCAGCATGAAATTGCCAGGTGCCAGCCAGGGCACAGGGCAAAAGCAGTTGAGGGGGAAAGACCAGAAACTTTAAGGATTGACACCTGGTGCTGAAAGCACAGGGTGTATCAGTGTTCCTGCAACTTCAAGGGGAGATGTTGGGAAATCTCCCTGGAAATTTTCAGAAAATAAAGTGTCGCGATGCCACCTGACTTCTGACCTCCAATTCAAATTCCGTTTTCTCTCTAGTCACACTTGGGACAGTGTAATTTCCATAATTTTTATGAGGAGGAGAATTCACTCTATCTTAGATCTCAGTAAGTGAGTGTTTCCTTTGATTGCAAACCAAAAGCTGCCTCTTTCCTCATTTCCTCCTATTAGTCTGAACTCTGACTTTATCACATCTAAGCTAACTCCTGAATTTTCTTGTTATTAATGTCTTATAAATATTTGTAGACCAATTATCTGTCTATAAGCAGTCACCGAGTCAACAACAGAATATTTAGGTTTCTTTTTTCCTCATGTTCATAAATCATTCTTGGCAGAGCTTTAATCATTTGGGTTTTTGGCTGCCTCTCTGACTTTCCTCTAGTTTATTTTTGGCTTCCAGGAGCCTTGTCTATTTTGGGGAAATATTTAATTGTATAATGGAGGAACTGACTCCTATTATGTGTGTCACTAATGTCCTCAGGTTCAGGGGTACCCTGATGCAAAGAATCCCTTGGGATGGGGGAAAGCTTGTAAACAGTTACCCTTCCCCAGGAAGTACTAAGGAAAATGTATACACAGAGGGGGTGAAACAACGCAAAGAAACCACACCTTTGCTAGATGGGCTTAGATACCCCGAATTCTGAGCAAGAGTGATGAGCGATACTGCATCACATGGAGAACCCCAGGTGGGTGTGAGAAATCTAAAGAAAACCAAGTCTAACCTTTATATTTTATTACTTGGTGAAGGGAAACTCTAACCCCTGTCTGCCTGCTGAGAACCCGCTGAGCAAAGGCAGTGGATATCCTGCTTTCCATCTGTCAAAGGGACACGATGAGAGTTTCTTTGTCCTTTCCAAGCTGGAATTCTGTAACTTTGTAAGAGAAGATACGCATCAGAAGAAAATGTCCCAAATACTCTTAGAAAAGAAGGCAGGAGATTCCAGGCCTTACTTACTTCTTAATGCAGGTAGGATGCAAACTAGGCTTTTCTTGGGATTGGGAGGTCTGAGTGCCTGGAGGAAAGGCATGATAACCTAGACTTCTAGGCCTAACAGCTTTTACTAGTAGCTGTGCTTCTGCCACAAGGAAGCTGAAAGTCAGCAAAGTGAAGACTCTTCTCACTAAGGTCATTTGTTTAATGGGTGGAGGAGCCGATATATGAATGGTTGAGTTTTGCCTGCTGCCCGAGTGGTGTTTCTACTGTCTTTGGCCTCTACCAAACATCTCCATTTCCTATATAGAGAACTGGTTCTCTATATAACTGCTCTCCTGGGCTCCTGCTGGCAGGAGCAGTCTCATCAGAACACGGAGAGGAAATCCAACCTTTATTTCACCCACTGGCCCAGGAAGACATCCATATCTGTGGGATTGCAATGGAGAAGCAGTGCTGAATGGAAGTGTAGCTCACTCACTTGTTTCATCTCAGTGTTCCTCCTTGGAAGCTCAGACGATCCGAATGTCCCCTAAAAGAGGGGCTGGAGTTTATTTCTGGAACGAGACCTATTTTAAGCTACAGGATAGGGGCTCCCTGTTCTGCTGCCATGCTGGCTTGTTTTCACTCTGCACTCAGCAAAAATCAAATATTCTCTACACAATAGGTGATTCAGCCTTTGCTAAATCAAAGGTGGAATGGATTTAGCAAGCAAAGAGAGAAAATGTCATTTCTTTTTCATTTCTCTTAGTCCTGTTTGGTGATAATTCTCAGAGCTCAGTGCTCCTTTCATCCAAAGATCTGTAATTAATTAAGCCTCACAACTTCCCTGGCAAGTGGAGAAGTACAGGGATGTTCATTTAAAACCAATCCTGTTTGATACAGTAGGGCTAGTGCAAAGGCTCTTTCAATGAAAAACCTCTCTATTGTGGAACTTCTTTTTATTAGAATAAATGAAGAAAGGGATGAAGTAACCTTGTGTGGGATGCTTGCTCCAGGGGTGACCACGGAGAGAGTCCTGAGGTTGGATGCCATTTTCGGCTAAACAGGTATATGCACTAGTATAGCAAATTACCATAAAACATAGCAGTTTTACACAGCAATAACTAAATTATATCTTATACAGCTTCTATGGACCAGCCATTCAGGAGAATCTGAACTAGCTAGTTTGGGTTCAAGGTTGTATAAGTGTTGGGCCGCCTACTCTTTTGCATGTCCTCCCATCCTTATTGCCTTATAGGGCTTCAGCTGCTTACAAGCTTGTGGCAGAGGAGGAACAGCTCATGAAGCCCATATGTGTGGAGCAGGGACAACTATTTAGTATGAGACAGCAGGAAATACACAGGTAGTCACAGTGGCAACATCCAGCAGGGCTGTCCCTCTGGCCTCCAACCACAGGTGAGGCTCCACGCCCAGTGAATCTCCAGTGAGAGGCAGGTGAGAGACCTGTGGGGTCCTATTAGCATTTATATTATTTACAGACAAAGCCAGCACAGGCCAAATTCAGGTTTAGTTTGTGGATGTGTGTTTTGCATATGTGACTCATGCGTCAAGGTTACATTATTTATTGCTCTCTGCACCTGTGCATGACATCTCAAGGCTATGTGCTATCCACTAGGTCATCTGTGCTGAAAGATCATGGGGAAAGCACTCTGAGAAAATACACTTTCCCAGGGGCCCTACAATAAGATCACAGTCAAAACATTGGGCAGGGCTGAGTCATCTGCTCAACTGCCCCTGGAGGATCCATTTCTTAGGTTGTTCATGCAAATGGACACTGTGTTGGGGCTGGCAGTTGAGAGAAGACTTCGGTTTCTCATCCCATGAATGTCTCCAGAGGACTGCTTGAGCATACTGATGGCATGGCTGTCCCCTCTCCATGGCAAGTCAGTGAAGAGAGCAACAGTAGAAGTGGCATCATCCTTTGTTACCTAGCCACACTATGTCCTGTCCTGAACACTTTTTTAATAGTGCTAAGGTCTTTTCCTTGTAGGAGGGGATTGAACAGGGTCCTACGTAAGTGCAAGTGAAAGCAACCATCTTTGAAGGCCTGATAGGAAGATGGCTAGGCTAACATTAAGAAATGGTAAGTCTGGGTTCATTTGTAATATTATTGGAATATCCTCAAAAAAGTCAAAGGAATTTAGAGACCTGACCATTTATATATCTAAGAGGAAGAAAGCATAAAAGCTGGGGAAAAGTGCTGTTGACTCTCTAGTTATTTGTAGACTTAGAATAATTAGCAGCCATTTTTTACCTACATGGTTAAATGATCACACTTCTGCTGAACTGTACATACAACAGGCTTTCATTTTTAGGAACTGGATACTTTCCCTGCTGGTTTACTAGTTTCCCATTAGTCTCCGGACCAGTGTTGTGTGAACTGCTCAGACGGCACAAAAATGTTTGCTAGAAATACTGCTATGAAGTTTCTACTCCTGAGGTTTCTAAGTCAACACTGGAACCCTCAGTGTTGGCTTTCTTTACCAGGTACTGTTAGCTTGCAGTTATGTTGCATGTAAATCATGACTAGTGGTAGTCACATTTGCTTGCCTAATGTATATGTCTGTTATATTTTTCTTGAACTTAAAAGATCAACTCAAAATCAAGCACCCATTTGCTAAGGACTGTACATGATAGTTGACCATGCTGTTATTACACTTTATTGTTCAGGAAGGGACAGGTTTTTGGAAAGCTCCCATAACACAAGAGTGGCTAAAAATGGAGTAAATAGTGACAGTTTGAAAGGTCATCACTTTGTACCACTCCATTAACCTGTGTTTATGATCTCACCATGTGCAGAAACACTGTCACTTTCTACATAAATCTTAGTCCAGTGGTCAAATATTAGTATTCAGAAGAATCATGTTAAAAGTGCTGATCATCAAAACTGAATTCTGTTTGAGTGGGTTGAGTAGCTTCCGTTGGTTTTGATGTAAGTGGTCTGGGGACCACAAATTAAGATTCACTGTCCAAGGTGTGAACCAACTTCATTGCAATCTACTGATGTTATGCCTGTTGAGTTCCCAGTGGCAAGTTAGTCTATAGAATGGCTGATATGTGAGGTTGCTTTGTAGGCTTTGCACGGTTGGCAGTAGGTGAATAGCTGATGAGGATTATAGTGCGGTGTAGAACAAATATGGAAGGACATTTTATCAGTATTGTTTTTCTGGAAATTCACTTCCCTTCCACATAATAACCTATTAGAGATCAAATTCATATTGTTCAACTTTGTTAACTCCCAAAGAGGCTGGCCTAGTGCCCTATTTGCCATAGGCTTGGAACAAATGTGTTATCTTAAGTTCACTTGGGGTTCACAGGATTTCTGGAAAGGGATCAATCCGTCATATTAGAGTATGGTGCATGTTTTATGATTCCTGAAGTCGAGTGGCTCTAGTACTCTTTTCCCACTTCTCTCTTGCAAGTGCCTCAAGGTGGGCAGTGATAGTTAAACCATCATAACTTTGAGCACTGTCACTAGATCTGAGATGTTGGATAGTGAAATTAGAACAAGAGCTGAAGAGTTAGAGCAGAGTCAAAGCCTACCAATTATTGCTGGTGAAGGACAGACAAAAAGTGTTGCATCCATAAGGAACACCTCTATTTCAATCAGCCAAGAACACTTGAACATTCCAGCTGTTTGAGTCCAGAGCCAACAACATAGTCAAGAAGGCAACCAGTGGTAAACAGCAAAGCAGCAATTGCTTTTGTGCAATTTAGGGAAGATGGATAAGGGCAAGGAAGAAGAAACATGGTTTGACAATTGACTTCTTGCAACAATAATTTATTGAGCTGCTGTTATGTACCAAGATATATTCTAGGTGCTAGGTAAACCAAACAGCCAAAGAAACTATTTTTTAGCAAAAGCTAAAAATAACAAATACATAAATAGGTAACATAATACTATTATTATTTTGACAAATTAATTCAACCAATATTTAATTAATACCTACTATGTGTTACATGAAGTACTGAGCAATGGAGATAGAGTGATAAGGTCAATTTCCTGATTTTATGGAGTTTTTATTGTTGACTTTTTTAGAGAAGAATGATATAAACAAAGACATAGAATTAGCAAATGAGATAATGATACTCAGGGTATGAAGAGAAGGAAAGCTGACTGTGACTGGTACTGGTATGTCTGCTTTAGTTTAACTGGGAGAATTTCTGTCAGAGGAGGTAATATTTAGACCTAAATCTGAATAACAAGGAAGAGAAAGCATTTAGAGAATAAGTCCCCCACCAAATTGGGAGGCATCTGGGCAAAGACCCTTGGCTCTGTAGAGCTCAGAATAGATTAAATTAGGCCAACGTCACTTTATAAACCAGGGAATTGGAAGCTTGGTTAGAGTAATTAAGGTGTAAAACAACCTTCTTCCAAAGGCTTTGAGATATGACTTTGAGAGCCAATATAATTCCTAGCAACTATTTTTCTACCTATTTAAATATTATCTAGATCTTCCATCAAGATAGGTGTGATATTTAAATCGACTGATTTGTAATATGAATTTCTTCCTGTAATTAGTTCTCCTTTCCCCAGCACCCCTGAGAAAACTGAAAATGCAGGGTAGGCATTATTATAACAAAATTGTATTAAATAGTGTAATTAACAAAAGTATTGTATAGCAATATGGCAGTTATTAAGTGTGTTGACTCAGGGAGTCACTGGGAATTCTTGGTTAATTTAGTCAAAAGATTCATTTATCTTCTACAGTATCTTAGATGCAGTGTTTATTTTCTAGGCTGTTACTTGAGATCTTGGGGTGTACATTTTCTGTGGATACCTCCTTAGCTACCTCAGCAATGGAGCAGTCAGGGAAACACCCTCAGCCTTTTTTACTCTCTGATTCCTTTCCCTGGGTACCATCATCTCTTTAACCTGCCCCGAGAGTTAGTTTGTGTACCCAGCAATCCTTGCCATCTAGGGTCTATGCAACACAAGTCTTCTTTTGTGTCTTTGGGGAGACAAATCATTGCTTTTGTGGGTACTCACCATCTTTTCTCACTTTCCTCTGTTGCTTTCCCGTATTGTCTAGAGAATCATTCCCCATACAACTGGGTTCTCTTTTCCCAGTGAATCACAAGAGATTATGCTCACTCATCCTCTACATTTCACACATCTCTAAAGTACCTTTCTATTTATACTAGTTACAGAAGTATATGTGATGATCAGGTGGGTAGATTGTGTTTGCATAGATATTTACTTATATTTTTAAAATACAATGAATGCCTTGAATGTAAGTTTACTGTATATTTGAATGTAATATCTATTTATATTTCAAAGTACACTTAGTTACTTTCACATTATGAATCACTAAGCCTTATGCTTTTCGAAAGATGGAAGCACGATTTCTCAAAATATAGTATTGTTTTTAGAATGAAATTTTAATATGTTTCATGCCCAATTCAAATCAGCTCTGAAACTATACTGCTTCAGCCTTGATCAGCTTTAAAATGCAAAAGTTATGCATAAGGAACAAATGTCTTTTCAATTATTAAAATTGAATTTTAAGATTTGTAATGGTTTCTATGATAAAAATGTTTTAATCTTTCTGAGAAATATTTCTTAAATTCTAATAATTATTAAAAAGGACAAAAGCAGAGACTTAAAGCCAATAATAAGAGCGAAGATGGAGTTACAAAAACTGAAATGTATTTAATTTTTATAGACGTTCCAAGGTATTTACATTAAAGAATTTGCATAAGAAGCTGGGTCCCATGGCTTTCTCTCTTTCTCTCTCTCTCTCTCTCTCTCTCTCTCACACACACACACACACACACACACACACACACACACACCTGAGCTAGAATGCTTTCAGATCTGCAAAAAATTAGACTCAACTTAGTCATTGACATTAAGTCCAGGAGCTCATCTTGCTTTTGCTCTCTAACTTGAAGCATGTATCTGAGAAGCTAGACTAATGGCTAAATGTCTTCACTGTACTAGAAAATAGGTGTCTTGATGGTCAAATGTTTATTGAATTTGTGCTTTGTGTTTTTTACCCAGAACTGGGCTGAGAAGAAGAGGGATCTTAAGAGGAAGCAGGCATGCTGCCTGCCTTTAGGAAGTGTGCTGGTGAATTGGGAAGGAAAAAATGGTTGTGTAGTACATGGCTTGAGTACAGCACATGCCAGTTGCATTTAACACTAGTGGAGTGCAGAGAATGAGGCTCTGTTGTGAGTAACATATTGTGAAGGGCTGACATGGAATACTTTGTGGAGAAGGAAGTGTTTAACTGGACCTGGAGGGAAATATAGGATTTGGCATTTTTTTTTTAGTGTGATGATAATAACTCATTTTTATTATAACAACAATTAACTATTTGTTGGCTCACAGATTGGAGGGTAGAAAAAGCATGACAAACCCACAGGGTAACTATCTTTTAAATGTCTTTTTTAAAGAAGTCAGGAGGAAGAAAGGGAAAGGCTTTCCAAGAGCCCAGGCTTGAGGAGAAATGTAGGAGGTGTTGACGAGAGTTAATGGATAATGCTTATCATTTTGTATAAAGTAACCTTGACTCAAATGGGGTAATTTAAAGGAGGGTAAGTGACTCCCAGCCCCCTCACTCAGGTTGATGGAGGAAATAATCATGGGGGTGATGGCAGATTGGAAAAAGAGGACCCAGAGTAGCTTTCCCTGTCCATTATGCATTTCTCATTTAGAGACAGGGAGCTCATAGCTGAAGGAACATTAGAGAAACTTAGCTCTTTTACTTCCAAATCATTTTAGGTAAGTAACTAAGAACAAATTAGACGTGCCTCTTTTTCCCCCCTTTCTCAAACTTAGTGCAGAGTTGTGCTTTGGTATAACAGTGACATTCAAGAGATGGAAAAGAACCAAGTAGCCTAGAGAAACCAAGAAAACTGCAAGTAACTTTTTGATGACAAAGCAGTGTGTTACAATGCGTGAGCGTGAGCAGGGGTGTGAATATCCCTGCCCTTCATGAGTGAGCAAAGCATCGCTCTAAGTCAGTGGTTTTCAACCTTGGCTGCAATTAAGATGACCTGGGGAGCTTTAAAAATTACTGATGCCCACTTCCTCCCTCTACTCCAGAGATACAGTTGGTCTGGGCACTGGACTTTTCTAAAGCTCCCCATGTCATTCTATCCATTGAGAACAACCACTCTAAATGCTGATGTAAATGAATTGTCCCTTGTTAAACCACAGACTGCTCGATTCTACCTCCAGAGTTTCTGATTAATTAGATCTGGGATGGAACCCAAGAATTTGCATTTCTAAAATATTCTCAGGTGATGCTGATGTTATTGCTTTAGAGACCACTGTTGGAGAAATACCAGTTTAAATCACTGAAATCAAGCCAGTCGGAGACTGCTAAGGCAGTATTTGTTGAAGTTGGCCCTTGAACATATATGCTAGTGGACAAGTTCTGAGTACCCACTGAATCAGAAAGCCTGGAAATCTGCAATTTGAAATGACACCTCTGACTTTTCATTTTGAACTCTTTTACTTGTGAACTACTGTAAGCTTCTTAGTTTTGTTTCTTTTGTATCTTGCTTCAAATATCATTTTTATGTAACTTGATGGTATTGTCATATGAAGATTTTGTAACTATTTTATGTTATCTTTATGGAGAAAATTCTGTAGGCTAGAGTGTATTTGATACTCTGAGATGTGAATGGATGAAAACCGAGAGGATGGCTGTACTCTGGTACATGAGGTACAATAACACACCACCCCACTCAAGAAGTTGTGGCAGTGCTAGTTGTATATGAGATGTTTCAGAAGCAACTGCTATAGGCATGCATTGCAACTTTAATTAGGTCATTGCCCTCAATACAGGTAGTAGAAAGGTTGAAAAGGCCCACTCACATTACAGAGACTATTTGAACTACAGGGGTACATGTTAAAAGTTAGACTTCCAAGTCTATCTGTAGAGTCTTCCTGGATGAAACCTAGAAATCTTTAAAAAAAATAGGTGATTCTGATGCAGTGAGTCTAGGAAACTTGCTTTAAGAAAGAGTAGATTAGTGAAAATGAAGGAGAATAATTATTTTCATAGGTGACCTAAGTAACTACTAAGTAATTTTTATATATTGATTTTTTTCACTATGTACATCAGGGTCCTAAAAGCTAGGCAGCGGTGTCAGTGTCAGTTACAATGCTAATGCCTACTGCTTGAACTGTGTTTTCTATTTTCTATGAACTTGACTCTCTGTTATATCTTAAAAAATTCTGCCAAAGTATATTTAATTTGCACAAAGGGGTGGGGATACATTTTCATCCATATAGACAAGAGGAGAAGTGTTATTCTATGTTCTTAATTCTTCTTTCTCTTCCACTCTGGGTTGACTTCAAACTGTAATAAGAAATTTAAGGTTTGGTTAGATAAGTTCTTCTGCCTTTCCTTCTAAAGCAAGTGCTAAGATAGAATTGCTAGATCTAAAGTAGAACAAAAAGCAGAGGTTGGACATGAACAAGTCTTCATTGGGGGTGAAGAAGAGATTCCAAAAAACAAAGATAGCTACTTTGTGGGAATGCATGTATATACCCATGTGCACAAACCCATGTACTTACATGTATGTGCATACTTCATAAAGGAGACAGAGAAAATAAAGTGTAGTACATGGGTAGACAAAGAGAAGAGTTAGAAAGTAGTTAAAGAATGGCACAATTCAAGGGACAGTAGAGTCATACAGAGAATGTAATTTTCAAGGTATTTATCTTTATAGTATGGAGAATGCTATAGATTTCCTTTGGAAAAAATTTAGTAATTTTGGGGTCAGTTCCATCAACATAACTAGAACTTTTACAGGAATCTCACATTTTACTCATCCTACCCTTGAATTCAAGATTGAATTCAAGATTCCTACTGTGATATGATACAATTTTTTTTTTTTAGGAATTATGTATTCCTTGAACTTCCCTTTGCTTATTATAAAGCTACCCCCCCCAACATCTGAATCACTTGGGTAAGATAAATTACCTATGAAAGCAAATGACAAAATGATTCCTTATTTCAAAGATTTGAACAAAGGTTAAGCTAGGTGCCTTGAAGAAAATAAACCCCACATATTGTAAAATCCTAGTAAATTTTTTTGTTTTTAATCAAATTGTTCATTCATCTCCCATAAATATAAAACTTTGAATGTAATTTTTATTAGTGGACAACTGCTTCTTTTCTTAAACTCCAAAGTTCAGATAGCTGATATTCCATTATTCATTGGTGTCATTTCCATTTTATAACTGATAGTTTTTTTTTTTAGCAGATAACTGAAGCTGGTCACAGTTATTGTGTATTGTGTATAGTTACTGTATACTTGCTTATAATTGCCCTGCTCTGTCATGTCAGGGCAGAAAAATGAACCTTGCTAATTCTTGGTTTTCCAGTGTGCCCAGGAGTATGTTTATCTCATAACAGAATCTTGGTAAATATTGTCAACTTCATTTTATGTTTTTTCTGAGTCCACAAAAAGAGACAATAAAATAAGTGGGTCTGGACCTCTCAAGTCTGTTGAATCACTAACAGGATGTGGCAGTGTTGAGCACATTGTAAATCCTCAATAAATACCTGTCAATGGATTGACTGGTAGAATGATTCAGACACTAGTATTTTCTGTAGTACTTGTCACGTGTGCTTCATCAAAGACATTTGACCTTCCTGATTTGATTGGTCATAGTGTTAGAGTTGTTCTATTTTGGCACTAAGAATAGACATTGTGACTACAAATATACTGACCTTCTGAATTTGTTCCTCTGAATAACCTTGAGCTCATTTGAATGTGGATTCTTAATCTTTTTAAAGACACAATTGTTAGAGTGACAGGATTGGCAATTCAGTCTGTATTGCCCTACACTCCTTTTACTGCCATTTCTGATGCTTTGTGTTGATTACTAATTAATATATTGTGATTCTGATTTAGATGTAATTTACTAATTTTCTTAGGTTATTTTGAGTCTTTGCCCCACTTTAATCTATTGATACCTCACTGCTCCCACCCCCAGGTTTTCAGACCCCTTCTTAGCTCTTTATACATTTATTTGCTTTTGATGGCTTAATGTGCTAAGCCTATTTTCCAATCCCTGTTACAAATGCCATTTCTATTGGTCTGAAGTAGTGTGACCTCTGTAAAGAGCAATGCACTGGCCATCATACAAGTAGTCATGTCCAGATATTGGCCTAAGCAAAAGAAACTGAAGGTATCCAAGACTTCATTTATGAGGCTCTGTCTGAATCTTCAGTGGGGAATTTACAAGGGTAGTTACCCTGCAGCTTTATGTGTTGGGAATGAATTGGTGACTCTCCAAAACTCCTCTTTACTCTTGTTTATAGGGGTTGGTTCCTAGTCACAGCCAAGGCTTTCTCCACTGCCTTCCTTTCACTGAAGTCTGAACAGCTTTGTGTTAGAGTTTTTTCAAAACTGCATGTCACTGGTGACTACAAGCGAGAATCCAACCAATCCACTAAGTAATAATTCTTATTCTTTAAACTGTGTTCTCTATTTTTCATGAACTGGACTCTCAGTTATACCTTTTAACAAACTCTGCCAAGGTATTTAGTTCACAAAGGGGGACTTTTGATTCATTCTCATCCAGACAGACAAGAGATAACTAAACTTTTGCCTCATTTCCAATGGCATAGAGGTGAGAAAATTCAGGCAGAAGTAGAGCTCAGAAACAGCAGGTAGAGAGGAGGAAGAATGTTTTATGTCCCGTAGCCTTGAGAAACAGCCGGTAGAGAGAAACAGCAGGTAGACTCACAGACAAGCTCTAGATAGAAAGAACTGTAGAATTTTTGTAGAGTTGGTCTCAACTAACAATTTCATTTTGTAAATGGTAAAGTCAAGACCCACAGGAGTAGGACTTGCCAAGATAGAAACTAAGGGATAACAGTTGTTGGTCTGTGACTCATGTCAGCTGAGATTTCTAGTGTGGGTTTTCCCACGTGAGCATCCTTTTGAGGAAAGGGTAAGTCATTCTTTATATTCACCAAGGCATGCTCTTAAAAAAAGGCTTCCTGAAGATCCATTTTTGTCTAGATTCACTAGGCAGAATTATTCATACAGGTAGAATGCCAGGAATGCAGTGTTAATACAACTGCTGAATAATACACTCAACCCACAGAGTTTAATAATAGATAATAATAAATAATACAGTTGGGGAATTATGCAATTCAGTTATAGAGTAAATTACAAGGGAGATACACACATTCACAGAAGACTTTTTCTAATGGGAACACTTAGATGCATCCATTGAGATGACTCCTTCAGCTCTCTGGACTATCCATCTGAGAAGCAGGCAGGACATTTAGAAATGAGGACTTTAGTTTGTGTGGTTCATGAAGTTGCAGGTTTTAGCAGTGAACCAGTAAGTACAAATTATGGTGCTTATACAGTTAGCAACTAATCTCCTTAGGCATTCCTTCTCTGGGTCAGAGAATGATCACTTTTTCTAGCAAGGGGAATTGAGTCCAGACTAGGTCATTCTCTCCAGTCTTTGGCCTTTGTATGTAAGGGATGGGGGTACTAGTACATTGACCTTGAGGTAGGAAGATGCAGGGAGTGGAGGTTGGGTTGAGAGTGGAAGGGTGATGGTTCAGTGAGCCCCC
This sequence comes from Uropsilus gracilis, assembly GCA_004024945.1. Lineage (NCBI taxonomy): Eukaryota > Metazoa > Chordata > Mammalia > Eulipotyphla > Talpidae > Uropsilus > Uropsilus gracilis. The sequence continues at coordinate 61,066 of PVHY01002789.1, forward strand.
AAATGTGTAGAACGTGTCTTTCCATTCTCATCTGCAAGAGATAGCCAGCTGCTGATCACTATTCAATCTGTATTCTTCCCCTTGGAGAATGGGCTATTTCCCCTCTCACTCTTTTAAAATAAGATAAATAACAATGGGTGGGGAATTAATTAATGTCAGCAAATGAAGCACAGGGTGCTTGTCCGGATATGATAATAACTGTGAATTAGTGCAAAATAAATGGAGGGGTATAGAAAATGAACTGTATCAGTGAGCTGCTGTGAGATGGACTCAGTCACCCCTAAAATGCATTAACCCTTCCCTTGCCACCTTCTTTGTCTGACCTGTGTTCTCAGGGCTGGCCCTCCCCCATGGCAGGCTCAAGGGTCCACAGTAGTAGCCTGGGAAACCTGTCTCTGGGAGAGCCAGCCAGAGACTTTGAGAATGTAAATGAAAGAATTCCAAATCTATTTAGGGGATTAAGGAAACCATGAAGCAATTGCTGTGTGTTTCCAGATTGGCATAACTGTCAAATGATTCAGATGATTCCAACAGACACACACTGACTGGGCAATTCCGGTGGTCAAATAACTGAGGAGTGGAGATAGATGAATGAGGTCCCCTTCCTCTCTAGGGAGTTTTCTTTTCAAGGCCAGAGTATTTGGTGTGTATTTAACACCCAATAAATTGTTGCTTTTATCAGTATCATTTTATTGCATTTAATTCACAGTGAATTTTTCTTTGGTGACAAGAAGTTTCAGAGATTCAGAGAACCATTAAACACTCTCTTTTCTTTATTATTTTTCTTTTTGACTTGCTTTCCTTCTCTGCTTTAATGTTCCTGGCACCTTGGTAAAATGAAGAAGTGCAAAAACATAGTTACAGTAACCTTTAAATGTTAACATTTAAGAGATTATTTGCTGTTAACATAAAAGCCCAATCCAGTATGCTCACAAAATATGAATCACTGAATTTAGAAGTGATATTAATTCACAGCATATTAGAGGCAGGTGGCCCAGTAAAGTTTAGAATTGTTTGTTGACATCATAGCATCTTTTTGTGTCCTCATTACTGATGACTCTATATACAAACTCATTAGAAGTAATACCAAAAGACTGAATTTTACCACATGTGGTGTTTGCTTAATTACACTCCAGAATAACACAGACAGTGGAAGCTTTGATGAAACCACCCTGGCAATAATTGTTGTGACAAAGCAATCAACTTGTGATAAGTCTTCGTCCATGAATGTTTGAGAATTTTCACAATCAAACCGATTTTAACAGATAATATGTTGCAGGATCTTTTGGGAATGCAAGTCTTGGTGAATATCCTTTTGGGTCTGCCTTACCCCTGTTCTTTTCAGTCCATGTTGGAAGGTGATGGTGAAAGTTGTGTATTTCTGATATGGCTGACACAGTTCTTGTGGGTATTGTGTTAATAAGAGATGTCTCCTTTCCTTCAGGAGGTCCACAAGCTACATTGAAAGGGGGTACCTTAGAGCCCAAACTGGTATAGACTCTGCTCCTTTCAGGCTCTTCCCTTTGTGTTATCTTTGATCTATTGAGGTAGAAGTCAAGTATAGAGGTACTTCTTCCTGTAACTGTGACTCTCCAAGACCAATGAATGATCCAGCTAAGCAAGTGGGCATGTCTAACCTTCAAAGACTTCTCACTGCCCTTCAACCCTGGTGGCACAGATGCTGCCAAGATCCTGGGCTTGTCTGCTGAGAGCATGGGGTCCAGAGAAATGAAAAATAAGGCCACAAATGAAATTGCATGTATATTTTTGTTTCTTTTCCTCCCTGGCTTGTTAGACCTAGCTACCTATGGACTGCTGGTGCCTCTGTGTCTGAAACCTTTGCAGTTTTGTCTGGAGGGGTGATGTCAGGCACTGTGATCATCTGAACTGACAATTTATCTGAGCACAAGTAGGTTCATGAAAGTGACTTGAACTTTGGTTTTAGTCTAGAGAAGAGTCATTCATTTAGATGACTCTTGGCCATTTGGATTCTGTTTCATTTGTTGATAACTAATCAGAACTTCTATGAACTGACTCACAACTATATAATGAAGGGGCTTCCAAAGGAAGCAGTTGGGCTGGAACCTACAGAATCTATAGCTTAAATAGCTTCTACAGGTGTCTGAGAGCAAACTGAAGTCTCTAGGTCCCTATAGGTTGAGTTTTGATTGTCTTCCTTTTCTTCTTCCTTTTCCAATCATGCTCCTAGTCTAGTGGACCTTTGCATGGACCTGACACCACCTGGCTTGTTTCCTATGTTGGACACTGTTCTTATGAAAGTTTTGCATTTTCTGTAGTTTGTTTCCTGAAACAAATTTTGTTCAGGAAGAATCTGGTTGATGTTTTTGAAGCATGATTAAATCCTGCTTCAATTCAACTTCTACTCTGAAGAATTGTATTTGAAATACAAGTGTCCTCATGTCATTCCAACTCATAGGCTAGGGGGGTTTTGTGGGTTTCCCAACACTGATTTTGTTGGGGTTATAGCTTTATTTCTAGACTATGTTGGATGGGCAATGCCTGTTTTGGTAGATTTATTTTTATCTTTTTTTTTTTTTTGTGCCTTCCAAAAGATTTGTACTTTGAGGATAATGACTTGATAGACTTGGGGTCATTTTTTGCACAAACTCCAAAATGCAACAGAATACATATATTGACTTCATTAAAACCATATGTACTTGATTGGATGTGTTAGTTTTTTAGGGGTCCATAACGAAATACTGCAGACTGGGTGGCCTAAAAAAAACAGCTACTTATGTTCTACAGTTCTAGAGACTTGAAGTCCAAGATCATGGTACTAGCAGTGTTGGTTTCTTCTGAGCTCTTTGTACTGGCCTGTTAGATTGTCACCTCACTACATCTTCATGTGATCTTTCCTTTGTGTATCTGTATTTCTGTTATGTATGTCTTTGTGTGTTCAAATTTCCCCCTTCTTATTAAAACTTCAGTTATATTGAACTAGGATCCAACTGGAAGGTGGATTCTTAATTTGATCACTTCTTCAAAGTCCTATCTCCAAACCAAGTCACACTCCAAGTTCCTGGGTGGGAGGGGGAGGGAGTGAATTGGTGATGGACACCATTAACAGGGTGACAAAGGGTGAGGCATATGTTTGAAGAAAAATATATAATACTTGATCCCCAAGATCTAAAATTTGACTGTAATCCCAAGAGACTTCTTCAGAAGTTTACACTTGGTTGTACCTGTAACATTTTAGACATAGGAGATTAATTTTCAGAACTGATTTCATGATCATAACTCAAAAGGCAAGAAAAATTGACTGTAAAATTTTAGCTTTATCATCAGTATTACCAACAAGTTGTGGAGGGAGAAAGGATTGGGAGTAGAATGAGAAAGAATGAAACATTGAAGGGAAACTGTCATATCATTTGAAGGAAGGGAGTAAAGATGAACGAAGAATGATGAGAGAGGGAAATAGAGAAGTTGAGAGAAGCAAATCAAAATAGAAGAAGCAGAAAAGGATTAAGGGGAAAAGGAGAAGGTAGAGGAGGAGAAGGAGAGGAGGAGGAAGATGTAGAGGGGAGGAGAGGAGAGACAGAAAAGTAGGAAAGAAAGAGTGATCAAGGGAGAAATGGAGAGAAATTAGTGTGGCCAGCAGTATGGGTTGAAAAAAATCAATTCACCCTTTTCCTTCTTAGGAGACCCAGTTCCTTTTAAGGAAAGAGGAATGAGTAGATTGAGCATATACAAAGAGGAGCAGAAAGCACATGGTGGACCTGGAGAAGGAGGGCTTAGTTGTTGAGATTTGGTGTGGATGACGGGTTCATCCAACATTAATGAGCTCAAATGTTCACAGGCTAAAAACATCTCACATGACTCAAGCTTTGTTGTGCCATTGCAAAGCCACACATGCGGAAATAACTGACTTGCTCTTTGAGGCAATCTGGCTTATGAACCTGATGCTCTTTGCCCTACCTACCAGGCCCTCCATCTTCTCTGTGCTCCCTCTGAGATATGCTTGAATCTGAACCCAGTGTTGTCTTTCTTGCTAAAGTGCATGGCATTGGCCTTTACCTTTTCTCAAATTCTGAGAGGGACTGGTCAATGTGCGTGTGCATAGGGATACGCAATTTGGGAAGGATGGTGGGGATGTGTGCTGTGCACACAGAAGATATTTGCTCTCACTTCTTTGTGGTCATAACCACATTCTTGAAGACTCTTATCCTTCTGTACTTATGATTTCTAAGCCTCTTCCTTGAATGTTGAATCCAAGCTCAAGCTAACCAGCAGCAGAACTTTGTCTTTTCTTGAGAAGACATTTATTTTCCTCCTTTCCTGATGGTAGGCAAATTGTGTTGAAAGACAAATGCAGGGTTAGGTGAGGAGATTTGCGAGACAACCAGATTTTGGAAGCTCAAATAAGCAGATGTCAGGATTAGGGTGAGAGGGAGGATTCAGGTGGGGTGGGCAGTTAGGGGGATAAATCCACAGCAGCAAGGAGTCCATGGCTGACATGGAGATCAGCAGCATCTGCGATACCACCTGAGAGCCTGCCGGGGATTTCTTAAAGTTCAAAGAGGGTTGTGTGTCTTTAGCCAGATGTCTGACTTCCCTGAACCTCATTCTCACCTTCTGCCCGGTGTGCATGCCATTTACACTACTTACTTCAAAGGTTGGCTTTGTGAACACAATTGTGGGGGACAGCTACTCTGAAAACACTTAAGAGCCATAATACATATTATTGCTTTTTAAATGTTACCTTCCTCAGGTGTAGGGAAAATGGGGCTACTCAAGCTCTTTACTGCCTCCTGCCCTCTAGCCTGCATGGAGCTTTGCTTTTCTCCCAGATTGCATTACATGGGGCATGCACAGACACTAGGGCTGAGAGCAAAGGTGTGTGCTTCTGTAAACACAGACACCTGAGCCGAGAAGCTGGGGAGAAAGGGGAGAGTCACAGGGGCTGGGGGGCTCACTGCTGCCTGTCTGTCTCCCTGCTTGCTGGTCTGTTTCTGAGGTCAAGTTCCCTGACTCAGCATTCAAAGGTATGTTAGAGACACCAATGCCTCCAAATTCTCTTTCCTTCTGCCCAAATCAACAATGAACCTGCCCAGTCTGGGATGGGTGCACAACATCTGATATTAATATTGTCGACAGCATCCCCACAGTCTCCTGTTTCTCTGCCCCCAGGTCCTGCCCAGTTGAATACATCAAGTGGTGAGGACATATTCGCCTGCCACTGTCTTTAATGCCAATCATTCATTTACAATTTGTTATAAATTCTAGATAAAACATCGGTGTTGACCCCAAATGTATGTCCGATAATAACGGGGATCGTGATAAGCCAGCCCTCAAAGTGTTTGCTCTGTACCCATTCCAGGAAACTTAGATTATTTGTTAATATTTGTTAGATTTATTTCTCTGAGTAACCCTGTGAAGTGGGTACTCAGGTGGGTCCTGATATTACGTGTTTTACGTGTGAGATATTACGTGTTTTACATGTGAGAAAGTTGTGGCACAGGGGTTCATTCTAGATCGTAAGTATAATTTTTCCCACTGTTCCTTGTTTTTCTGTCCATGTGGTAGAACCACAGTATTTGAAGATGCCGTTTTGCCCTCTCTCAGTCCTCCCTTGTCTCTTCTGAATGTGACTCCTCATAAAGTATTATGCCCATGAAGGCCCTGTTCTCCGCGTGCTGTGACCTATATAGAGTTGCGTTGCAGGGTTTCCTGGGCCTGTCTGCTGGGCTGCCGGGAGCATCCGAAGAGAGGATTATAAGGAAGAAAGGATGTTTTCAAGCAGGGCACCCCTGGAAAGTGGTCGGATGGCACGTGCTGGTCCACTGGCCCCAGCTGCCAGATGATAGGGATTGGGATCAGCTGTGACCTAATTATGAGTCTCGTAAACCTGCATTGTGTCCTTCATTTTCCAGCTCATTGACCACCCAGAGGGGGAGGGAAATGGATGAGATATTGGCTAAGTCCTTCCTGGCACTACCATGTGGCCAAGGTCACAGGCCAATGTTCTCCCCCCAGGGATTTGAGGGGCTGGGCTCTTTGTTGTTGTCACTGAATGAGCTGGCAGGGAATGGAGAAGATGAAAAGGAGAATTTACAGACACTCAGACCTCACACAAGCTCCTGGATTACAATGTCTTCTCAGATCATTGAAGAACCAGGAATTTCCAATTTGGCATTCTAATCAAGAGAACAAAAGAAAATGACCTGTGCTCACACAATCACATATATGCGAATACACAACCACAGAAGCATCAATGTCTGGAATGTATCAGGTATTGGATAATTCATTGGGAATTAAAGTTGAGTTGAACACTCAGTTCAGACTGATTACCATAAGAATGCAGTTTTTCACTGCCTTAGAACCCCAACTCCTCACTCCAGATCAAATACTATCTCTCTGCATGGCATAGGGGCATGCTATACAAAATGTTTTCTCTGAAAGAGAGCAATCCTGAACCACCAAGGAAGCCTCAGCTGGGAATGTGACAAAGTTTCCCCTCCTAATGTTTAAAAACCAAACATTCATTTCTCTTTCAAATCCTACTGTGGGATTCCCAGCCCTAGTAGGATAGTTCAGAAAAAATATGACCTTTGTGATCATAAGTCACCTCTGCCCTGTACTTACTATTCGAACAACACTACCGAGTCATTTGTCTTTCCAAGCTTGTTTTTTTTTTTTTTTCTTTCTGCAGTCAAAATCAGGAATACATAGCATAGGAATACATGATACACATAGTATAGGGTAAGTGAATTATCAGGCTTTTTACCCTTTATGACCAGCACCTGTGGTATTGCACCATCTCCATGAATTACATACCTGGGCCCAATGGGTATATATGCTTGTAACTGCATTCACTTGGGCCTAGTTGAGAAGTTAAAGGTTGACATCACCCTGGAGGAGAAGGAGAACTCAGAATGCAAGAGAGCCCAGAGAAAGAGTGTGAAGATCCTGGCAGGAGGGCCAGGGGCTAAAAGGAGGTCACAGCCTCCCAGGCCCTGCCTGCTGCCTAGTCTGCCTGGTTTCCTTACAATTAACCCAGCCTCTCTGCCTGGTGGGCCTGTGGACCTGGTTCCCTGACAGCATTAAAGCCTGTAAAATCCACTAAAGTCTCCAACATTTTTCTTTAGCTCTTAGGACTGATAATAAACCTCTCCAGATTGGGATGCAGTACACATCAGAAACACGTAAGACTATTTTGTTTGGGATTAAATGAAGTTATATACATGGCATGCATTATAGAAGGCCTATATCACATTAACAGTTTAAGAAAAGTGAAATTCCTCCCACCATCCACTTATCCAGGATATGGAGTATGAGGTAGGCAGTGGTGGACAGTGTAAGATCTCTTACTGCAGTGGTCCCCAGATTTTAGGATTTTTTGATACAGGGAGCAATTTAGGACAGTTAAATTTTGTTAGATGTTTTCAAAACAGCTGCCATTCCCAAAGTAAAGAACTTAGACTACCTCAAAGGGGTGTGTGGAAATTAAATACGGCTATGCGTGCTTAACACAGTCTTAGTATTTCATATGCTCTTGTAAAGTGCTGGATATTGTGTTCCGGTGTATTGATTTTAGTATTGGTGTCATCTAAATATTACTAAAGCCTAAGTCCTAATTCCCTAACATGGCATAAATGGATTTTTTTAATATAGATAGTACCAGTTTACTATATCCCCATCCCCATATGCACTTATTTTAAAGACACACCCCAGTTCCAGGTAGGAAGTCAGAAGGGACTATGAATAGAGTCATTGAATATTTATAGACATGAAAATCTTGGATGATATCTATCTTTTGTCCTTCATTGTTAACTTAGACAGGGCTTCAAGCTTCAGTAATAATAGTCAGCATTTACAATCCTGAAGAATATTATTTTGTTATATATTGAAGAATATGCTTGTGTGTATGTACATTTATACTTGATGAGGTGTAAAATATGGTTTGGAAAGCCTGCCTGGCTTTGCCTCGTTAATACACGTCAGCCTGTTGGCTCTGTCTTTACGTGTACCTGGGGCCAGTTCTGCTTCTGCTCTGAGTCTTTACAGAAAGTGTCCTCTCAAGTGATGCTTCCAAAGCCAAAGGCTGCCTAGAACATGACAGGCAACTGCTTCAAATGATGACCTTCGCACATTTGCCAATGTTGTAGGCATAGTGTGTTTTTGCCTATCTCTTGGTCACATCAAGTTTTAACAGACACTCTTCCAAAAAAACTGATTAATAATTAATGAGGGGAAATTCCAAATGAGCCACATCTTTGGATTATCCTCTTTGGAGGAAAATTGTGATTCTTTTATTGATATGAGTGGAGTCAGCTTTATGTAGGGGGGTACATCTCGGGAGGCAAGACTCTTGACATTTAGACAAAAAGATGGAGTCTAAGTAAAATGAATTCAACATCCCCAAATCCCACAACACATTAAATCATGAAAAAGAAAAAACCCTGGTTATTAAAAGAATAGACTCTATTTAAAAATCCAGATGTGTTATCTACAGATGTATAGACAGTGCCAGCATGAATTAAAATAAATAACTTTTCATCCTGTGGAATTGTCCTTTTCTAGAAGCAGCAAACAGAAAGACAGGACAGTGGTTTTCTTCCCACGCGCCCCCCCACCTCCATTCTCCTAGCAGCTGTTTGTCAGTTTTTGTATCCTGGCTATTTTGAAGAGATTGCTACCAGCAGTCACTTAATACAAATGTCAAAAACTAGCTCCTGCCCATGACAGAAATTCTTCCCATTAGCTGTACTTTTGAATATGAAGCTGACATTAGTGATTAAGACCAACCTCATGGGGCTGTTGCTCCATGAAAGGCACCATACTGAGGGTGCCAGCTCGTAGTCCAACATAGGTTTTTGGGAGGTGAATTTCTGCCATTCTTTTTTAGGTTAGTTGGAAGCAAGGTCAGAAGAAATGTAGAACACCTTATCACTGAGGAGCATACATCCAGCCCACGTGGCTGGTGGGATTCAAGTGAGTACATGCCAACTTGGAAGAAGCCTTCCAGAGGCTTGTGAATTTCCCTTCCACCAATACAATGATAACAGAATAGGCAGAAATGTCCAAGTTATCAAAGTGGTGTTTCAGATTTGGCTGATTCAGCCTTAACTTCATGTGAGGGCTGGAGTGGGAAAAGAAAGCAACAAACTTGGTCACCGAAAGATAACGGTAGTGCCAACGGTTATTCCATAAGTGCATTGTCCAGTCTAGAATGAACTCAGTCAAGTATTTGGTGCCTACCCTGAGATGCAGAGAATGACATCCCTGGGCTACCATATGTATTTATTATGAAGCCCATGAATAAATCACCACTGAGATAGAACAAATGCATTGCTATTAAAAATTAACATAGTCTTTCTGTTGTCTGTCATCTCCATTATTTTTCATTTAATGAAATAACGGTCTGGAATTCTACCTAATTGTTTGAGTTGCCTTTTAGGGTGAAGTGTAGTTTATCAGCTCTTTAACTTCATCAGACTAGCATTGCTGTTGCAGTCCCTCAAAGTAAGTTGTTACGAAGTAAAATCAGGGTAGCTTAGTCTACAGACTATGGAACTATTTGCCTAATAGATAGCCTTTTTGAGAAACCTGACATTCCTGAGAAAAATGTGTGGCCAGATGGGAGTGCATGTATGTTTGTATTGGGAAATTGAATGTTGGTACATACTTGAGGTGCCATTAGAGTTTCTTTTGTCAATTTTCATTCCAACTCTGCTGAAATGAGCAAAATTGAAAACAACCTCGAGACATCCAGAAGAATCCTTTCGATATCAGAGGGTGAAGTTCATAATAACGGTGGCTAATTTTACCCATAAGAAAGACAAGTAAGAGATTCCTTAAATGCTAACCTGGAGAACAATCCAAAACAAGGCACACACACAAGCCATTATAGACTGGAGCTCACAGCCGACAGGGACTGGTTTGTGGTTTAAGGTGCTTGCTTTACTCCTGTTTTCTTAATGTAGCAGAGATACTTTTCTTGCCCCGCAATTCCAGTTTTCTCTATACTATCAAGTCATCATTGGCTATGGAACATATTTAATGCACTGGGGTTTCTGTGGGCAAATGTTTTGATTAGGTATTGTAGTATCTAGAATCATATACTGTTGTTTGCCTTGGACTTCCACATGCCAGGTTTTCATAGAAAAAATGGCTGAATGTATGGTACCTAGGGAAAAACAGCAGAGAGGGCAATTCATTCTCCATCTGAACATGAAGCTTGATTACTTTTGTCATTTTATACAGCCAATATAGCCACAAACATAATTCGTGGTTATATAATTATGTGATCACATTATCTGAGGTCTCATTACCCCTGAACTCATATATCTGTCATCTTTCCACGCCCCTTCTTTCACCATCTCCTAATGAAAGAAGCCACAAGCACCAACTTTGGAGGCATTGTATTGATCTGTAGGGAAAAACTATCACTTGCTGTGCTCATTAACTAGGAAATACATACCGCATTTTATCTGCAACTATGTTTCTGGTTGGTGATCTTCATAGCGAATCCATTAGTCTATTTGTCCATTCGTGCATTCATTTATTCATTCACCTATCTACCTATCTACCCTTCCCTCATCTATCCATCTACTCATCATCTAGTTTCTATTTATTGAGCTACTATTTTGAGCTAAGTGCTATACTAGGAAACAATAGAGTTAATATTAGATGCCAAGACTATAGTCCCAAACTGCATGAATTGACTCCTTTCTGTTACGTTTATTAGCTCTATGACATTGAATAAGTTATATTACTTAAGCCTTGGTTTCCTCATCTGTAAGACAGAACAATAACCAAACTGTAATCAGAGTCACTGTGAGGATCACAGAGTTAATTGATACAAGGCCCTTTCCTTTTTTTTGCTGGAGGGAGATTTTGAATAGTTTGAGTATTCAATCATTTCTCCTTTCCCTTTTATCATTCATGGTTTCATCAGTTCATTCCTTCTTTGTTCATTCAGCAACCTATGGAGGACCCAGCATGTATTAAGTGTGAAGGAGAGAGTAGGGATTTTGTGAGATGGGAGAGTGGTAGGTATGCTTCTAGGACCTATCACAGTGCTTGACATGTGCACAGATCATAGTACACACTTCATGGGATGAATGCAAGTCCTGTCCTTGAGCCATGCTCCAAGTGCCCAGCACCAGATGGGAGTGTCACAGGGGCAGGCAGCCAGGACTGAGAACAGAGTGGGGACAATAGAACACAGGCAGAGGGAGGTGATCCTCTAGTTGCTTCTGCAGCTTGGAAATTTGAATTGATTTCTTCCTGGGACTGGCTCTTTTGTATGTGATTTGATTTTGGCCTTTGTGTCAGCAACTTGTCTGACGTTTCTGGGGCTCTGTCCTGATACACAGGCAGGTGGCATCCCAGTGGGGAACTATGTATGTCTCTGGGTATGTTCCAAAAAAGAGCTTAACCTTCGGCAAATGAGACTGATATTATCTATTTCATTCCCCCTCATACCTGGCTAGGAGTCAGGGTAATGAGTGTTTGGCTCACGGAACCTGTAACTTTGCAACATTTCTTTTAATGCAAAGCTTCAAAAAAGTTCCATTGTAAGGGGTTAAATACAGTGGCAATATTGGCATATTTGGAAACATGTAAGAATTGAATGTGGGGGACCCAAACTTCCTGTTCAAATTGTAGCTCACCTTTTACTGGTCGTGTAACCATGAGTAATGTTATCAGCTTCTTTTTGTTTTAGTTTTATTGCTGTAAAATGGTTATAGGTATAATCTACCTCATTGGATAATTGACAGAATTCAATGGTTTATTTTAAAAGCACTTAAGCTCTAGGTAGGTGTATAAGTATTTAATAAATGTTTACTATTATTTCTCTTCTTCCACCTCTGCCACTCCTCTTTCTCTTGTTTCTTCTTTTAGTCCTACACACTATTATTGCTTAGAAAAAGTATATTATTATGAAGATTCAGATCATTTTGGTGATGGTAAGTAGCTGCATAGCACAGTGCTTGGAACAGGGAAGCATTCACCAAATGTCAGTTTTCTTTCACTGGGTCTCTGAAGTGTATCCCAAAATTCTGTGTCTTTCTTATCATTTCCCCCAAACCTATACAATGTATTCATTTCTGGTACAAAGAAGGATGAAAAGCTAGATCTCCCCAATCTTCCCTCTCTCTTTGAGTTAGAATGCTGAACAGATACTTATTTGTAACTCTTTATGACTTTTTATTGAATGAAGATGATAACTATTTGTGTCACTTATCTTTTGCTGTTTCATGCATTAACACAAAGTCATTTAAAACATCATACACTATCCTACACTTTCTGAGAGTCACGAGTCTGGGCACAAGATATTAACAGTTTCTCACAGCTTCCTTTGCAATCAAGTTTTCAGTCAGGCCTGGCATCTCATCTGAAGTCTTGACTGGAAAAGGAGTGTCTTACAAGCTGGCATGGTTGCTGACATAATTCTATTTCCGGAGGAATGTGGTTGGATCCTAGTTGAGTGTTAGCTGAAGGTTGACCTCAGTTACTTGGCATGTGGAATTTACTGCCATAGTACAGCTGCCTCATCAATGATAGGAAAAGGTGAGAGACAGAGAGACACAGAGAGGCTCACACACTTGGGGAGGGAGGCTGTCTGCTAACAAGAGGGGGCTTGCAATTTTGTAATAAAGTTACAGAAGTAAGATCCCACTATCTTTGTCATAATTCCACCCACACATACCAGGAGGTGGAAACCTTTGCCTGGGGGGGCATCTTTGTCATGACTGAAGTCCTGTTGTTGGTGGTGTTTTTCCCAAGTGTTTTATTTTGCTTAACTTTGGTTGTAGTTGTTTTTAACCACATTCCATGGAATTCAGTTTATCAGAGCAGGTCTAAGTGGTATAGACCTAGCTATAGCTGCCCTTTAATTTTCCAGCAGAATTCTGAGCAGTTTCAAGTTTTCCAGAAACTTAGACATTGTTTTCCCTTTTTTCTCTCCTCTAAATAGAAACTGGGCTTTCCATTAATGAACACTTCAATCTCAGGGATGCTTTGTCTTCCTCCTGACTGATTATTGGTGGGCAGTAGCTCCTGACAAAGAAAACAGCTTAAATTTCTTTTCCTCTTCAGCCTCTCTGTTAGGTGGTTAATGGCCTGGAAGCAAGTATTGAAGGTATAGGGGAGTTCCTATTTAAAGAAACACTTTATAAAGAAAAGTTGCTTTTATCCGATAAAATAATTAGCCCTACTTATCTGTTTAGTAAATATGGATATTTGGACAACCAGATCTCTACCTTCCACATACACATGTGAGTGAGCTAGAGAAAATGACAGGCTAGTGCTATATGTGATCTCATTGGGAAAAGCTTCCTCTACCTCCCCAAGGACTCAAAAGGAAAGTGGCTACATAGGAACATGGTTATAGGGAGACAGAGGTACCAGGAAATACTGTCATAATCATCTCCGGTCACATGGCTATAGCCAGTTCCATTTAGACTGAAATGAAGAGTTATCATTCCCTTTAATTATTTAGCAAGTATTTTTGAGCATTTCCTATGACCAGTGATGGAGTTATAATGAGATATAGTCCCAGTCCTCAAAGACTTATTTGCTCAAACCTTATCTTCCAAATCTTAATTCTGCTTCCTATCTTCTCATTGGCAGTCAGAGAATTCAGATGATCATCAAATGATCAAGCCTTTTTTGCTACCCCAATCTAGGTTCATTCTTTCACCTTTTTATTTACTGCTTGGCACTTCTAAAGAGGTAGTCTGTATCCATGTTACCTATGACTATATGACACGTTACCCCAGAAGTTAGCAATTAAATTAGCATTTATTATTTCAAAGCTCCTGTGGGTTTGCAACTAGGCACTGCCTCACCTGTACCCATGGGCCTCAGGTCCTTCACAAGGCTATAGTCGAGGTGCTGTCTGGGGCTGCAGTCACATCAAGGGTCAGATTGGGGAATAGTCACTCCTGATGTCCTTGGTAGCAATCAGTTCCTTGCAAGTTGCTGGAATGCTGACATCATGGCTGTATGCTTGATCTGATAGAACAAGGGAAAAAAGTCACAGAGTGAACAAGACCAAAACTGCAATCTTTTGTTGACCTACGTTCAGAAGTTACATCCTGTGGTTTTGTTGAAGTCTATTCTTTAAAAGCAATTCACTAGGTTTACAATGTAGAAAGGCTTATACTATGACATGTTTGAGGTTGTCTACTGTGGGTGGGATGTTATTTTAATTCTAGAAAGTAGTTGATATGAAGACTTAAGACATAAATTATTGACCATGGGTAACCTCTTACCAATTCAAGGTATTCTGTGCTTTTTTATCTTCTTAGTTCTCAGAAAAAAGAGAGGGGAGTTAGGGAGGAAAAGAGATGTAGGGTTAGATGGTGAGAGGCTCTGAAATATTATAATTATTATTATTATTATTTAATTCCTGTTGAAGTATTGTTGGTTTTAAACATACAGATTTCAGGTATACAACACAATAATTCAACATCTCTATGATCCTCATCAAAAGTCTAGTTTCCATCCATGACCATAGAATTGACCCCCTTGGCCCAGTTACCCACTCTGATAACACTCTTATCATCCAAGAATTTGCTTTTTGTTTGTATTGCTTGTTCACTTCCTTTTTTTATTTTATATTCTATATATTTATGGGGTCATATGTTAACTCCTTTTGGCTCATTTCATTTACTGAGTATAATTTCCTCTACAACATTCATGTTGCTGATGACAGCTCAACTTTTTTTTCTACAGTTGGGTAGTATTCTATCACATACACATACACACACATATCACATCTTTATCCATAGATCTATCCAGAAGCACTTAGGTTGTTTCTCTAAGTTAGGTTGGCTATTGTGTATATTACTGCAGGGAATATAAGAGTTCATAAATATGTAGAAGTGGAACAGTTGGGTCATATGATATGTCTAAACAATATAATTCCTTAAAAAGAATTATCAAATGCCCAGAAAGGGCATTGTACGATGTTATACAAATGCTAAAACTGTGACTTAGAGGCCTGTAGTGTAAATCTACTCCATTACCCCTGTAGCTATCATACCTGTCAAGCTAAGACTGGGCTTAGGTTCCCCAGGTAGATCCATAAAGATGCAAAGACATTTTCCAGAGAAAGTCCCAGTCCCTACAAAAAGTCAGGAAAACAATATGATCAGCATTTATGTCCCCTGCCCTTACCAGCACAGAACACTTGCCATGCTGAAAATCACACTTAGGAGCCTTGTCATCTGCCTAATATCCTCCTAGCAATGCTTTGTCACAAAGGTTGATTTTACTTGATGCCTAGAAAACAAATCATGTTTGGGATAAATATTAGTTTACGTAATTAGCATGGCTGCCACATGTAGGTCAACATGTTTTTTTCACTTATCTGCCAGTTTGTCTATTTTCTGGGAACCACTAGATTGGGGACTAAAAGCTGAGCATGCTGGGTATTAAGGCTGTAGGTCTGCTTACTGAACACATCCCAGCAGTCTATGAATATTATTTTATGTATTTGATAGAAATAGCTGAAAAAATGCCTATGAACTTAATCAAAGACCTTTATATTGTTATTTTCTCTCTTTCTCCAAACAGCTTGCCTGTCAAAATGCCAGTTTTACTTTCTGTTTACAATGCAAATAAACTCAATTGTGCCTCAGCTACTCTGATTTGACATTAGCTATTTAGGGCAGTTGAAAGAAACCGAATGCAAGAGCTAAACTACTTTGCCTCTCCATTTGTTTTGAGATGCTGTTGGAAATCTTGAACTGCTGAAATAGAGAGGAGGCAGAGAGTAGATGGCTACAGGATGTTTGGAAGAGGGAATAGCAGTGGCTGACTTCTCACAAGATCTCTCTTCCATGGCCTGATTTTGGTGATTTGCAGATTATATGTGTATTTGGGAGGGAGTTCTGAGTTTATATCAGTCAATGACTGAGAATAAATGATGTTCTGAAGAAACTGTAGTTATTTGGAGGGGCACGGCACCATTTTATTTTATGTTTAATGTAACTGGCAGAAGTGTGAGGAAAAGTTAATATTTATTGATAACTGATTAACTCTTACCGGGCTTAGTGACATTATTTGCAATCTACTTCTGTTAACTGAGGACAAGCTTGTCATATTGAAATGGTACCTGTAGGAAAATATTAACTTGAAAACTTGCTTACCCTTAGGTTATGTTTAAAGACCCATGCTTAGAAATAATAAAATATAACAATGGTGGAATTTGGAGACAGAACACATCAGGTACAAATCAAAGGGGCTAAGAAGAAAAGGTCAGGAAAGCATCAAACAAGAGGTAAGTATCCCAGAAGCTACAGGATACAGGGCATAGACAGGGCCCTAGAGGAAAGTCAGGGGCTGGCCTCAGGGTCTCTGGGGGAATCTAGACTGTGGCTGGGATTTCCATATTTGGCCTCAATCGGTATGGGGCAGGTCTAAAGCCGTGACTTGGGGTCAGGTCAAGGTAATGGAGGAATAAGATCAGGACTTGGTCAGGTGAGCACACTCAAAATAGCATAAAGATTCAGGTACAAGGTTCTTGAACTTCTCAGGGACTCCCTGAGTCAGGGCTGAGACTAGGACCAGGGAGGCTCAGCTTGGAGGTGAGTTTTACGTGATACCAGACAAAAGGAGGTGCTTCCTTCTAGAGTCACCATGTGTGTCGGATGACTCTACTCTATAGCTATTGTTTCAAGATAATGCTCTTGATGATGCTCTCCTTTCACTGAAAACTCAGTAACTTGAATGATAAATTACCTCATAATTCTAATAATTTATAATTAATAACCTAATAATTTCCTAAAATGTGTGCTATGGAAAATCTGTCTTTCCAGAGGTTACAACTAGAGTTCTGTGGTTACTTAAGTATGGAAAAATCCAGAATTAACTGGAGCTAAATATGATTCTTTACTGCAGGACCTGTCACTGCTTTTATATAGATCTGATTGGGACACTTTGACCATCCTGGGACTACTATTCTGTGGGACACATTTGAGACCAATTGAATATGGGGTTGTAGAAATAAGTAGATCATCACTCTATAAGTAAGAGGGTACTTAGTCAAGTTGGCAGCCATCAGTTAAATAAGAACTTAGAGCACAAGTGCAGACTCTGCCAAGGTTCTCTTGATGTGCTGATTATTGACCGACATTAGCAGTTTTGTGAGTTACAAGTGACCAGTGGCAGAAACAAATACTTCTCGAGCTCTCTGGCTGCACCTGTTACTAATCGGCCTTTCACAAGAAGGGTGGTATCCTTAAGGGAGAGGTTGATGAGGAGATAATGGGGTGTGTGTGTATGTGTGTCCTCAGGAAATATACATTTTAGACAGCATTCCAGATAATTCTGAAGGTGGTTCTGAAATAGTCTGTTGAGAAACATTTCCTGGAGGTTTTGATGAGGACTCTGGGTGATTAAACACACAATGTTCTTTTTTTTTCCATTATATGAGTCCTCAGATACATTGACAGTGTTGGATGCTCCCTGAACCCCACGTACCTGCACACCCCATCTTACCTGTTTTCTATGAGCACGTGCTTGACATCCATTGTGTTAAGCTGAGTGGTCTTCCATAATTATCCTGAGATTTGGCATTTTTATTCCCATTTTAGAGACAATATTTAAAGAGACCCTGAAGTGGACCTGATCTCCTTGCATTAATTTGTCCCTTTCTGGCCCTCATATACCCTCCTCAACAACTCCCTGGGACCTGGACCTGGGATTTAGGACTCCATTGGAGTCTGCTCTGAGGTGCCAGGAGTCACTGGGTACTGTTCCATGCCATATCCCCCGAACCCCCCTCAGGTGTTGACATAATTTATCTACCGGAGGAATGGCCTATAGCAAACTGGCCAATCCAGGAAGGCTGATGAAACTTTGATCCTATAGGCCTTACCAAGGGTGAACACTGAAGTCAGTCCAAGGGGAAGTTTTCTAAAGACTAGATGGAGGCGGGACCAGAGCAATAAAAGTAAGAAAGATTTGCTTTGCGTTTGTCACAGAGTTACAAATCCAGACAAGTAGCCTCAGTAGCTTCCAAGCTATTTCTTTTTTTCCCCTCCAGCCGAACCAAGGGCTACTTTTTCTTTTACTTTTTAATGTTAATGAAAAAAATCTAAGATTGCCTGTGATTACTGCAGGGATTTCAAATTTGAAAACAAACAAACAAACAAACTGGCAACTTTTACTTTTTATTTTAATTTTTGTTTCTTAATTGAGTTAATGTTAGTCTAAAACACTGTATGTGATTGAGAGGTAGAGGATCACACCTTCTAGGTAGTATATATTTTTACCACTCCATTACCCAGACTCCCATGTCCTTCATAGGTTCCCTCCACACATGGAAAGAGGATTACATGCTGCATGGATCAGGGGCGAGTGACAAGGGTGCATCCCTCTTAGGGCTCATTGAGTGAATTGCCCAAGAGGAAACATGGGCACTATCTTCTCAAAAATTTCAATTTTTTAAGGAAACTAAAATCCCTATTTTAAGTTTTTCTGATTTTTAAAATGTTCCATTCAGTTTAAATATTTAAATTCCACATACAAATGAAATGAGTTCTATCGATTATTTTCCTACCTACTTTTCTGAAATATTTTCAAATGTTCCATTCAGTTTAAATATTTAAATTCCACATACAAATGAAATGAGTTCTATCGATTATTTTCCTACCTACTTTTCTGAAGTATTTTCAAATTGTCTATTTTTGGATTGTTTCACAGTTGCTTTTTCTCATATCTGTTTTGTATGCCAGGAAAGAAGGAAAGTAAGTCTAAGATAGTAGCTTCTGGTAATAAATTATTGGTAGAAAGCTTGTTAAACTAAAACAATCTATTAATCAAACAGAATGATTATCAATGACCTGTCTTATTGCTATCTATGGGAGAACATATATCACTGAAACAATGCAACAGTATTTACTATGTACCTACTGACAATATTTTAGTATTTTATAAGCTATATAAAAATACCTCAAAATGCTCTGTATTTAGAAGTCATCATGTCCATGTTAGAGATGAAAGTGAGGCTTGAGAAGTTAATGGACTTTTCCAAGTTCACATAGTGTTCGAGCAGCTAATGCAGTCTGATTTCAGGTTGGTCTGACTGTGGAGAGCTACAGATTTGGAGGTGTCATGTCTCCTATCCTTTGGACGGAAGCATCCTTTTGGATTATTACAACGCTATTAATAGCCATGTACTCTTGGGCCGTGCTCTTGCTCTCCAGAGGTTAGACCAAGCGGTGTGTGGTGGACTGACTCCTATGATAGCATGAACTGGGAGCTAGTAATGGATTACCAGCCTTTCTGGGGGTTGTCAAGCTTAGATTTATTCCTTTGTGTAAAATCACCCTTCCATGTCCTTGAGGTCCACATGTATAGTGTACATTACCTTGATGCTTCATGTGTGAAATTGTGCTCCCTGAATTGTAACCAGAATTTGGCTGTTAACCTCTAATTGGAGGTATATGTGGTGGTAGTTGTGGTAAAATCTATCCAGATATATACCAATTTTCTAAAAATTAAGATAATAGACATTCATTTTAATAATGGGAATTTTGGGGGACTCCTTGGGATACCTGAGTCTCTATTGTCACAAAACCAGAGAGAGGAAGTCATAGCTATAATCTCTGCCTGTCAATCCTTTTTAAAAATAGACTATAAACTCTTGAAGGTTTGTCTTATATCTATATAGTTCTCTTTATACTGAGGTGAAGTCTTTCCCAGGATTATCTATAATTGGGTATTTAATAAGTGCTTTTTGATGAAGATAATGGTATAGAAATGGAACTCTTGAGATCCAAATTCTGCCTGGATTTCTTGCCTCATTAGGGAAGAAGAGGTGAATGCTTGGGCAAATATGAATGTCGATCACACTTAGGAAGGTACACATCTCTTCGCTTGGGATATTGGGACCATAGAAACGTGAAGGACATGGCTAAGACAGGAAGTCACTGACTGACACTCACATGTGTGTTTGCAATCTTCCCTAAAAGTCAGACTCCATTTGGAATCCAGTGATGCACCTTACAGTCCTTAGGGTGGTTGCTCCCCACAAATCACACCAAGGTTTATGAGAAGTTCTGCCATTATGGTATGTGATGACCACACATCAGTGCTCACCAAAGGTGAGGACAGAGGTTAATGGTTTTTCCTTACATTTGCTTGATCTCCGGCTTTTGTGTCAGATGGGTTTTTATAAGCTTTTCCCATCTAGCTCCCTGAAATGTTGTTCTCAGGTGGTATATTTCAGGGCTGTTTCACAGTTGCCTGTTTTTACATCTGTTTTGTAGACTAGAAAATTAAGAGAATTCAAGATCCAAGCTTTTGACACTACTGTACTCACTCAAGTAGACATGAAGTCTTTGTTGAATTCTTTTAAAAAGCCCAAATTTATTTCCTTTTTTTTTTTTTACTGAAAATACTAAAAATGTAGCCATTTCTAGCCAGCTGCCCTAAATGTATCAAAAGTCTCTTGGAAAATTTTCTTCTTCACCACCACCACAGTGAATTCCTAAAGCAAAAGGATCTTGAGCTTGCATGACAGTGTGAAAATACTTAATGTCACTGGAGGTGCACACTTAAGAGGGTAAATATTGTTTTGTACATTTTGCCACCATGAAAAATTTATTATAAGACTTAATCTACCATGGAGGTGTCCAGTGAATCCCAGAGCCTGGGCAGTGCTTGTGTGCAGAACTGTGGACAAACGGGGAGTGGGGAACCCACTCAGCATTTGAGTGTAGGGAAGATCGTATCATTTTATTTTCCCCAAATCAAATTAAATATGGTTCTGTGTGCTCCTCTGCTGGGGAGAGGTAAGAAAATCAATTGTGTTATGTTCATGGGAACGTGTTTCCAAAACTTGGGGTGGGGCTCTTAAGCTGTCAGGGAAACACCAGTGGCAAGGTAGACTGGGCCAACGAAACACTGCCTGTTCTTCAGGCTCCAGTGCAGCTGGGTGTTTGTTTCATAGGCACTGGCAAGAAGCACTTCCACCATGGGCATTGTTTCAAAAGGGACATGGGCCTTGGGAATCCACAATAACTCATCGAGTCCTCATGCCTTTTCTAACTTAGAAAAGTTCATTCCCTCTAGTTTGACTCACCTGCCTATCTCAACCCCAATACTCCATCAGTAAGGTTCTCAGTCAAATATGCATGAAACAAACTGAATTCTTGGTCCCTGGTAACTGACTTTTCTGCCCTAAAACACAAACACAGGTTTTCAGTGGCCTCAAAAGTAAAATATCTGAAGCTCAGAACAGACTAGCCTAGGCTCTTTCTGATAGGAAAAAGGTCAGAATATTTTCCCATGCTCTGAATATCCACAGTAAGTAGAAGAAGAAATGAATATTCCAATAATTCAATTTTTTTCCCCTGTGCATGTGTTAGCATTATTAACAATAGTTGTTAGAGTTAGAATGGTTTTAGAGACAGAGAGCTTGGGTTTAAACTTTGGTTTTGCCACTTGGCTACATGACCTTATGCAAATTATTTAAGTTAATTTAAGGCATGTTTCCCATGCCTCGGTTTCCCTGTCTATAAAATGAAATAGTAATAGTGCTTTTTTTTGTCATGAACTAAATCTGTGTGAACTACATAACAAAGTAGTTCTGGCATGTAAAAAGTGCTCCATGTAAGGAAAACTATGGTAATAATAATTGCCGTTATTCAACATCACTGAGACTGGCTATTTAGATTTTTAATCCCCTGAAACTCTCTGCTTAGCTATAATTTCAGAGTCCAGGGAGGTAGAGAAATCCTCTCTTCTGAATTTGGTATTGTTTCTGAGATGCTTCCAGTGAGTCTTTGTTAAGAAGTCCCACTGGGGATATTGAATATGTCCACATATGTCAGAGAAGTGCTATAAATTTTATCACTGTAAAATTCAGATCCCTTTGCTTTCAGGATTTTGGCTGACCACAGAAAGAAAATTAGTCAAGTGTGAATAATAATCAAACCATGTTGAATTGAAACAAGACTTCTGATGGAGCAAAGCCCTATTTCTTATTAACTCTGGGCAATTTGCTTTTTTCTTTTGATCCCTGGCCTTTGAGTGAGTATCAGTCTCACTTTTTTTCTAATACTTGCTGATTTAGTTTCAGGTAAAATTCACTGAGATTCTTAGTTAGAGGAGGCTTCTAAAGACAAAACATTGTAAGGATCAGTGTCCTATTGTCAGCATTGACTTTTCAACTGATAATAACTGACTTTATAATTGATAACCATCAAATCTTTGCCTCACTCTATAGTTATGCGTGGTTGGTGGCTTTCAAGTAAATTGTAATTTCAAACAAATTTCTTGCTTAACTTTGTCTTCACAAATTACACTTATCTTTTCTTTCTGGCTCGAATAGATCAGTATAGAATGTCTATGTCACTCTCTCCACACCCCAGCATCTTCTCATCCTCAATATCTCCTACTCTGATGTACTTGAGAATACATTTATTGTCTTGCTCATGAGAGAGCTAAGGAAAACAAGGAATTGCAAAGCCAATTTTCATTCATGTCATTCCAGGATTCAGAGTAGGGGTATACTGGGAATGCTCTAAGACAAAGGCTCATAGCTTATGTGTTATGATTCAAGGATATATCTTGACCAGTTTCCTCATCTGCTATTTCTCAGAAAGCATATAATTACTGGTATTAATCCTAGACTAATGCCATATTATTAGAATATGAACCTTAAGATCTCAGTAGCATAATAAAACTGATGTTACTTTCACACACACACACACACACACACACACACACATCCCAGTTAGGAGTGGAGTGAGGCTCTACTCTACAAAGTCATCAGCAGAACCATGCTGATGGGAGTTTAGCCAACTTTAAGAAGTGGCTGCCAACGTAGCTCTCAATGTAGAGATCTATTCATAGATGGAGAAAGAGATTCAGTAAAGTTTTTCTGTTTTTAAAATTTTTCTGTCACAATAAGATGGATCTTCAAATTGAATTGTGGTTAACCTTGGTGGAAACAGGCAATAAAAGGTGAAACTGATAGCTTTTCTTTTAGCTATTGTTCCTCATTGTTCAGAATCAAGGACAGCTAGGCTTATAAAGGGGATTCTAAGTCAACTCATTTATTTCTCTGCTCTCAGATCATGAAATTCCAGAACCCAGTACCTCTAGCTCCTGCATGAACTGATGACCTACTTCCACCATGAGACCACTTCCTGGAGAGCAGCACCAGCATCAGTTGCTCTAGTAGGTTTGTAGAGTAGAACTTCATCTCTTAGGAGTTGAGATAGTTACAGTGTCTGCAAAAGAATAATTCTAACAACCACCTCTTTGGGTGGTTTTGACTATTAAATGGACAATGGCTGACAGTGCTTATGAAATAAGTAATATCTGCAACTATTCATAGTCTGCATCTAAAAAGATGATCATAATAATTCTCCTCCTTGAATTCAGACCCTAGTTCTAATCCCTTCCACCAATTCTGGGCCACTGCAAATGTGGTGACAGCAAATGTGATGCAATGAGAGACTTGGAAATTATCTGGGGGTTTACCATCTCCTTCATCTTTGGGACTGTTGCTGTATCCACTATAAGAATGCATACAGAATTACTTGATGAAGGACATATGAACAAGTCATTCTCATCACCTCAAATGATCCGAGTCAATTCCCAGATCTGGAACTGAGAGTACCCTAGACTATCAAACCCCAGGCTATTGCCCAGAGGGAAAGAACCACAAAGCCTATCCACAGAGTTATGAGAAATAATAATAATTTTATTTTAAACCATTAACATTTGGGGTTACTCATTAATAGGCAAAGCTAATTGGCACAAAAGGATTGTACTTGGGAGGTTTGTGTGGGCCAGATGTGGATGTGGTAACCCATATTTTCATGAAACCTGCCTGAGGGACTCACCTAACTGCCAGGGACACAGAGAAATATAAGGACACCGGAAAGAAAAGGAGTGTGGCCGAAAAGGAACAACTGCCACTCTCAGCCATGCTGATTTACCTTTATTTTGTGAGAAGAACCCTTAGGTAGTAATCAGAGTGGAACAACTTCTCAGCCAAGTTCTTTGAGACAGGTCCCTACGCAGTTACTTTTTGTTTGTTTGGCAAGGGGAGATAGGGCAAAGGATATGAGACAGATGTGCTGTCTTCTTGGGAGGCAGTCTGGTAAATCAATTGCTGCCAAGGTTCTCCTGCAACCCTGAAGGATATAAAAGGAACCTACAGGCAGAAGCCACAAGGTAAGAAAAGTTGCTGGTCTTGATTTCTGAGGATAAGAGATTTTAACTTCATAGTGAGAAAGGAGCCCAGACATCCTTCTTGGAGGGTGTTTTTGATCTACTGTTACCTTCTGTCCTCCAGGCTCAGAGAAATAAGGGCAAGCTAGCCCAATTCTGTTCTTCTCATCCCAAACACTGGTCCTTTTCATCTACTTTTTACTTTTCGATGTCTAAGTCTAGGATGAGAAAACTGACAATGAATCTGCTGAGGAAGGCAGTCTGGCAGTGCAGAAAGTGCCTTGATTGGGATTAGACTGTCCAGGTTCCAATTCTGCCTCTGCCATATTAATTAGCACTGTGTGATATTGTATAACTTCTCAAAGCCTTAATTGTTAGGATTCAAATAATATTTATAAGGAGTATGGAACATAGTTGGTAGTTATTTAATGCAAGCTGATTATTATTATTATGATGATGATCATCATCACCATTATGATCATCATTATGATCATCATTATGATCATCATCATTTAACTTTCTTTCTTCCCTTTGCTTGTAACCCCTAGTTTTAACAGAAAGAGCACAAGTGGGGAGAAAGGGTCTAGCAGATGAAGTGTAGATGAGAGAGGAGAGAGTGAAAAATTGCACTTACTGCACCAAAAAAATCTTATCCCACACTGGCTTAGAAAATTCTAGTTTTCATAGGACTTTTTCTGGGCAATCTCATTTTGTATGACAGTTTGATGTGACTGATGGAACATGAAATGTACTTGAATAGATAAAAAGTAAGGGCATTGGGTTACTAATAACCGAGTTATTGAAATTGCAGTTAACTTTATTTAAACTTACTATCTAGGGTGCAAAAAAAAAAAACAACAAAAAACTTAGCAGTCAAATGTTTTGAACTGAAGTATTTTATGATGTTCTCCTTTATCAGGCTAACTATCCCAAGTGTACTGTGTTCAGGATTTTCAATATAAAAATTGGTTTAAACACTCCACAAGAGTGATAAGGGTTTAATAACGAAGATCCACAAGGAACTCACGCAACTAAACAAAAGCAAAACAAGAAGCACAATTAAAAAAATGGGGAGAAGAACGATAAAGACACTTCTCCAAAGAGGAAATACAAATGGCCAATAGGCACATGAAAAATTGCTCAACATCACTGGCAATAAGGGAAATGCAAATCAAAACCACAATGAGACACCACCTTACGCCAGTAAGAATGGCCCACATCCGAAGAACAGGCAACAAGTGCTGGTGAAGATGTGGAGAGAAAGGAACACTCTTACACTGCTGATGGGAATGTAAACTGTGAAGGATATAAATAATAAATGTAGGACAGGGTGATCTCTAAGAAAAATTTAAGTCATTCATAGTTTGTATTGCTGACCTGGGAGTTGATGTCAAGTTTAGATTGCCAGTCCTGGTGCCCAGGAAGTCTTCAGTGGTTTTAAAGATAATGAGGGCATTGCTTCATAGTGCTGCATTGCAGGAGGCTTTCCATGTTTTGGTTGAAATGTTGGTGTTGGTTGAGTTTTGGTTGGGTGACAGTGGGAAACAGCAGGTCAAGTAGGATGTGGGAGATATCTTAGTAAAAAATATAAGAAATAAATATAGTTAATGAAATAGGAAAGCAGTTAGCCAGGAAGGATGAATAATCTTAAAATTAGCATTATAAAATTTTGTGTATATAACATCAAAAACTTATATATAAAATTATAATGTTAGATATATTAATGCTGAAATGGGAATTAGGAGACATGTACACTAGACTGTGTTACATTTAAGTAGCTGGCATTATCTATGCTCAGTTTCTTCAATCTGAAAAATAGGGACAGTGTGTGTGGTGATGGCCAATCCATCCTATTTTCTAAAATACTATTATTCTGTAGAGTACAGAAAAACTCATGGTTTGAACTGAGTGGCACAAACTTAAGATGAGAAAGTATTTTACCTTGTCATGTTCATTTGGACATAATTTCAGTGTTATTTCTCATGGGACAAATGAAATTGCCATTGTAAAAACACAGATCTAAGTGTGTTTCTTGGGGTGTAGCTTCATGGACAGAAAATGAAGGGGTTATTAGATTCTTTCATATGTTGATTTTTTTAGAATGGTAGATCAATTTTTAATATTTTTTAATTAATTTTTAAAATTTTACATATATTTGTGTATTTATATTTATACTATATTATTGTGTACCCTGGGGCTTTCCCACTTCCCTAACACCTGTTAACCATCCTACTCTTTTGTGTCCTTCACTTCCCCTGCCTTCTTCCCCCTCCTCCTCTCTTGCTCTGCTGTTCAGTCCCATTGGTTGTTTCTATTTTTCTTATTAGTTAGTTTGTTTTTTCCTATATCCATCATATAAGTGAGAACATACTGTATTTCTCTTTCTTTTGGCTTATTTCTGCTAATATGAGTCTTTCTAGTTCCATCCATGTTGCTGTGAATAACATATGTTTGTCTTCCTTGATTGATATGTAGTATTCCATCATGTACATATACCACATTTTTTTTCAGCCAATCATCGGCTTTGGGACATTTGGTTCTTTTCCAAATCTTGGCAATTGTCAACAGAGCTGCAATAAACATGCACATACAGTTGTCCTTTTGAATTAGTGTTTTCATGTCCTCTGGGTACATTCCTGGTAGTGGGATTGCTGGGTTGAATGGTAATTCCATTTTCAATTGTTTGAGGGTCTTCCACACAGTCTTTCATAGTGGCTGGATCAGTTTGCACTCCCGCCAGCAGTGTAAGAGAGTTCCTTTTTCTCCACATCTGCGACAACACTTGTCTGTTTTATTTATAAGGACCATTCTTACTGGAGTAAAATGGTATCTCAGTGTGGTTTTAATTTGTTTTTCCCTGATTATTAGTGATGTGGAACATTCTTTCATATGCCTATTAACCATCTATATCTCCTTTTTGGTAAAGTGTCTTTTTAGTTCTTCTCCCCATTTTTTTAATGGATTTTTTGCTTTGTTTCTGTTGAACTATAGGAGCTCTTTGTGGTTCTTTGTTATCAGACCCTTGTCACTTGTCTGGAGGGCAAAAATTTTCTCCCAGTTGGTTGTATTGCTTTTGTTTAGTTTATTGTCTCTTTTGCTGTATAGAAACTTTTTAGTTTGATAGTCCCAGCTGTTTATGTTTGCCTTCATTTTTTTTGCCAACTGTAGTTGTTTCCCAAAATGGATTCCTGAGGTGAAATTCATGAAGGATTTTGTCCAGGTTTTCCTCTATGTATTTTATGGTTGCAGGTCTCACTTCCAAGTCCTTCATCTATTTTGAGTTGATTTTTGTACAAGGTGTGAGGGTGGTGTCCTGGTCCATTTTTTTGCATGTCTCGATCCAGTTTTCCCAGTACCATTTACTGAAGGGGCTATCCTTGTTCTAGAGTATGTTTTTTGCCCCTTTGTCAAAGATTAGTTTACCATATATGTGTGGTTTTATTTCTAGGTATTTGATTCTGATCCATTGGTCTGTCTGTTTTTGTACTGGTACCATGCTGTTTTAAGTATTACGGCTTTGTTGTATAGTTTGAAGTCTGGAATAGTAATACCTCCATTCTCTCTTCTGTTTGTCAAAAGAGTTTTGGCTATTTGGGGTCATTTGTTGTTCCATATGAAGTTCAGTAATTTTTGTTCTATCTCTTTAAAATATGACATTGGAATATTTATTGGAATTGCATTGAATCTGTAGATTGCCTTTGGTAGTATGGCCATTTTGATAATGTTGATTCTTCCAATCCATGAACAGGGAATGTCTTTCCATTTTTTAACATCATCTTCTATTTCTTTTAAGAATGTTTTATAGTTTTCTTTGTATAGGTCTTTTACTTCTTTGGTTAGGTTTATTCCCAAGTATTTAATTTTCTTTGGTGTGATGGTAAATGGATTTTTTCTTAATTTCTTCTTCTTCTGATTGATTCTTTGCATATATGAATGCTATTGACCTTTGTGTGTTGATTTTGTATCCAGCTACTTTACTGAATTGATTTATTATTTCAATTAGCTCTTGTGTCAATTTTTTTTGGGTTCTCTACATAGAGTATCATATCATTCATGGATAATGATAGCTTTATTTCTTCTTTCCCTATTTGGATTCCTTTTATGTCTTTCCCTTTTCTTATTGCCCTAGCTAGGACTTCCAGGACTATGTTGTAAAGGGGTGGAGAGAGTGGGCATCCTTGCCTGGTTCTAGACCTTAATTAAAATATTTTCATTTTTTTCCCCATTGAGGATGATATTTGCTGTGGTTTGTCATATATAGCTTTTATTATGTTGAAGTATGTTCCTTTTATGCCATTTTTTCCAGGGCTTTCATCATGAAAGAATGCTTAACTTTATCGAATGCTCTTTCCACATATGATCATATTGGTTTTTTTTTCTGCTTGTTGATGTGATGGATTATGTTGATTGATATTTGGATGTTGAACCACCCCTGTGCCCTGGGATGAATCTCACTTGGTCATGATGGATAGTCCTTTTTATGAAATGTTAGATTAAGTTTGCCTGGATTTTGTTTAGAATATTTGCATCTGTGTTCATTAGGGAGAATGGTCTGTAGTTCTCTTTCTTTGCACTATCTTTATTTGTCTTTGGAATTAGTGTAATGTTTGCTTCATAGAATGTATATGGTAGCTTTCCTTCTTTCTCAATTTTTTGAAATAGTTTTAACAGTACTTGTGTTAGTTCCTCTTTGAATGTTTGGTAGAACTCATTTGTGAAACCATCTGGACCTGGGCTCTTGTTTTTAGGGAGAGTTCTAATGACTGCCTCAATTTCACTGCTTGTGACTAACCTGTTTAAGTTCTCTACTTTTCCTTTGTTCAATTTTGGATGGCTGTATTGTTCTAGGAATTTGTCCATCTCTTCCAGGTTGTTGTATTTGTTTGTGTAGATGTTTGTAGTAGTATATAATTATCTTTTGGATTTCTGCCGGATCTGTTGTAATATCTCCTTTTTCATTTATGGTCCTGTTTGAGTTTTCTTTTTTCTTTTGTCAGCCTTGCAAGGGGTTTATCAATTTTATTTATTTTTTCAAAGAACCAGCTTTTGGTTTTGTTTATCTTTCTTGATGGTCTTATTGATTTCTATTTCATTAACCTCTGCTTTCATTTTTGTTATTTCTTGTCATCTGCTGGGTTTTGAATTTTTTTGTTGGTCCTTTTCTAGGTCCTCAAGTTGGGAGATTAGAGTATTTCTTTGGGATGTTTCAATTCTTTTTATTTGGGCCTGTATTGCTATGAACTTTCCTCTTAATACTGCTTTTGCTGCATCTCATACATTTTGGAACATTAGGTCATCTTCATCATTTGTTTCCATGTATGCTTTAATTTCTTCTTTGATTTCATCTTTTACCCAGTGATCTTCCAGAAACCTGGTGTTCAATCTCCAAGTAGTGTTTACTCTCCTTATTTTCTTTTTATTGTTGATTTCTAGTTTTATGCCTTTATGATTGGAGAAAAAGCTTGGCATTATCTTAATCTTTGTTTATTTGTTCAGGTTTGTCTTGTGGCCTAATATATGGTCAATTTTAGAGAATTAACCATGTGCATTTGAAAAGAAAGTGTATTCTTTTCCTTGGGGGTGTAGTGTCCTGTATATATCTATTAGGTTCCATTTGGTCTAGATCTTCCCTTAAAGCTTTTGTGTCTTTGTGTAGTTGCTGTTTTGTTGATCTGTCTTTTGGTGAGAGTGGGGTGTTAAAATCTCCTACCACATATGTATTCTCACCAATATTTGACTTCAGTTCTACACAACATAGTTGTGTTATGAATTTTGGTGCTCCCTCATTAGGTGCATATATGTTGTTGATTATTGTTATGTCTTTTTTGGTGGATTGACCTTTTAACCATTCGGTAATGGCTGTCTTTATCTTTTGTCACTTTTTTTAAAATTTGAAGTCTGCTCTGTCTGATATAAGAATGGCAATCCCTGCTTTCTTGTGGGGGCTATTTGCTTGTAATGTAGTTTTCCAGCCCTCCACCTTCAGTCTATGATTATCCTTAGAGAGCATATGTGTTTCTTGGAGGCAGCAGAATGTTGGGTTCTGTTTTCTGATCCAGTCTGAAACTCTTCATCTTTTGATTGTTGAGTTTAGACCATTGACATTTAGGGTGATTATTGATGTTTGTGACTTGAACCGTTTTCTGGTGGTCATTTGGAGGTTTTGGTTTGGTATCTTGTTTTTGTTTGTTTATTTGTTCTTCTTACGGCTTTGATCTTGACAAAGCAAAATTTCTTGAAGTGGGGGTTTAGTTGTAGCAAATTCCTGGAGACATTGCTTGTTGGAGAAGGTTCTAATTTTTCCTTCATAGAGGAAGGATAGCTTTCAGGGTAGAGTATTCTTGGCTGGAACTTTTTTTCTTGGAGTTTTTTGTAGACGAGTCTACCATCTCTCCTTGCCTGGATTGTCTCTTCAGTAAAATCTGAGGTCAGCCTAATGGATTTTTCTTTGTTGGTTATCTGTTTCTTTTCTCTAGTCATTGTCATTATTTTTTTCTTATCTTGGATTCTTGGAAGTTTTACGATGATGTGTCTCACTGTGGCTTTTCTTTCATTAAAGTAGATTGGTGTCCTTTTGGCTTCCGGTATATCTTTTTTCTTCAGATTTGGGAAATTCTCCTCTATTATTATATTAAAAAACTTTTCAGTTCCCATGGCTCCCTCCTCTCCTTCTGGGATTCCTATTACTCTTATGTTTCTTTTCTTTAAGGAATCTGACACAGCTCTGAACTTTTCTTCAGTCTTCTTTGTTTCTCTCTTTCTTTTTCTTTCTCTGTCCTCTCTATTTCTGTATCCTCATGTGTGCTGATTCATTCTTCCATTTCATCTAATCTTCCATGGTTTTTCCATGCATTTTTGAACTTATCTATTGCAACTCTTAAATCCTGGGTCTCCATCAATTTCATTTTTAGGGATTTATTTTCATTCTTCAGTTCGCTGATTAGACTATACATATTGATGCTTTCCTTTTTATATTTTCCTACTTCTCCACTTAGTGCATTAAATGCTCTATCATTCTGTTGTCCTTTTTATTCCTGATTCTCCTCTTATCTCTTATCTTTATCCGTTAAATGCACTCCAGTGCATTTAACATGTTCATTTTGGAATCTTTGAGATACACATCATTTCTTCAATGTCTTCCTTGGTGTTTGGTGGAGATTGTCTTTTCTTTGGTGGTGATGGATTATTTTCTATAGGGTTTGCTTGCATGTCTACAGTTTTTCTCCTTATGCGTTTTGCTTTCTGACTTGTTCTACATACTGAGAAACCATGACTCTGGTGTTGGTCAGCTTGTTGATAATATTTTCAGATTGCTAGTAGATTTGTAGTTTAGTTTACTAATTTGCTCACTGTGCTGGTGCCAGTAACTTCCAGTGTCTCACCTGGGGAGGGGAAAGGTCAGCTGGGTTCCCTCAGGAACCTGGGTGAAGGGGGTGGCTCCCCAGATCTGCTGTGACAGCCTATTTCATATGTTGATTGAAGTGATAGTGGGTTATGAGTGGCAGTGGCCAGGTTCCCAGTAGGACATCACATGCATAGGTCTGCCTTGCCTTAGCACATATTGGTGACTAGGAGTTGGTAGGAGGTTGCTGCCTGCAGAGCTGCTCACACTTGTCAGAGCATAGGCACAGAGATGGGTCTTTTAAACATACCTATTTTCTCTGTCATCATTTTGTCACAGAAACAGACTCCCTATGTTTATTATCAAAAAGCATGTATGTTATCTCCAATTCACATTTTGTTCACCTTTCTCTTCATTGCATTATTCAAGTTCAGAAACTAGACTGTCAGCTGCCAGACAGGCTGCTCTTTCTCTTTAGAGATAGGTGAAACCCATTTAGTAATTCATTATCAAAGCTTACAGTTCTACAAGGTGTTTTGGCCTTCAATTCAATTATTCCCCAAAAGCAAGCAATAAAAAAGAGAAAAGTGACTGGGACAATTAGATGGGTTATCCAGTTGTCAAAAACTAAATTTTCACCTCTGCAAATGTAGGTTCATATTCCATTCTTAAGCCATCAGAAAGAAACATGAGATATTCACTGTCAGTTTAGACTGTCAGAAAAGCTTGTCCCAAATCTACAGAGTTGTCACTCTTTATGTATTCTGACTGCAGAAGCCAGAGATCTAGCTTCTTGTGCTTCGACTTTCTGACTAGACAAATGGACCTTTGGGGATGATATGTTTGTCTTAGATGACTATCTGAGCTGGAGCTGCAAACAGAGTCACTGAATTTGGTTAAGTTATTTGAAGCCAAATAGTTAGCAGCTGACTCTGTGGTGTACGGGGAAAGAAGTCTAAAGCTTGGCCTTACAACCAATTGGGGAGTTAAGGCTTATGTATCTGGAACCTTATTGTTTGTAGTTCCTGACACTTTTAAAGATCTTCTAGTATAGCACACAGGTACCCCATGTGATGACCACATAAGAACTTGATAGGTCAGGAAAGAGGTTTGGTTTTTGAGGAAATAGTGAATGAGTTTCAGCTCCTAAAATAGTCTTCATGTTCAACAATACTCTGTTACTTAAATTCTCTAGGTGACAATCTCCAGTTTGGAGCTCAAGAACTGGAGTTGGTTAGGGAGTATGTTTCATTTGACTTTTCTTTCATGGAAGGAGGAGGAAAAAGTAAGGGTCCCAAAGCAAAGGTGGCTTGAGAAGCATCAAGAGTCTCTGTTCCAGCAGAAACAGAACAGGATTTGACTGAGGTTGTACCTGGGCAGAACCATGATGGCTCTTGTCTGGCATTTGTTCTTCATGGATATGGGAATAGGGTTTACCAAAAGTCAAATTTCAAGCAGAAGCCATACTTACTGAAGTTAGGCCAAAGTATCTTTATTGTTATTAGGTGGTGAGGTTGTGATTCTTTCCCAAATTGGCTCACAGAGAAAGATATCCTCGGGGAGGAGATTTTTGAGTTTTCCTATATTAAATCACACCTCTGGAAGGAAAATAATCCTTTCTGAAGTTGTGATGGGATATCACATTTGCTCATTGTGACAGTTTTCTGTGATGTCCTCTACTCCATCAGGATCCTGGTGGTGGACGGACCATCATTCTGCCCCATGGAGTCATGCTGTCAGCTCCCCTCTAACCTACAGAAGACTAGCTCTGGTATCTGACATCATGCTGTTCCATGTCAGGTAGTGATTTGATAACTTACTATGTGATTAGTCTACAGATCAGAGTAGACAAAAATTATATTAAAACCTTAAAAAATGAAAACTCATGGTAACAAAGGATATAGGAGGATGGGGTTATTTTGGAGCCATTGATGACATCTGCCTGCATGAGAGAGTAAACTGAAGGGTCTCTTCTGCCCATTGTCCAGATTCTAGAACATGTGTGCTATGATAACCACAGGAGCAATGACTGAATTTCCATATCTATTTTCCCACTTCAGTCATTATAGTACCTTCACAAGAAATGGTTCATTTTGTTCTATTCCATGGCTACCCCATTCCCTATGTGTTTACTGAGGAATCATTCTGTAGAAGTGGTTCCTCATTATTTGTAACTTAAGACCATTTATTCATCAATCCAGTTACTCAGTACACATTAATTGAACACATGCAATGTGCCTGACACTTAGAGAATAAAAACAGAATAGCAAACCAATTAGCCATCGCACTTATCCTGGAAATCATTTTATTCTATTTGTATACAAAATAACAATTGTAAGCTAGTGTGAAATACCAAGTTACATGCAAATTGCTAAAGGAGATGACAGTTAACTCTCTAGGTTGGTCAAAAGGACTCACAAAGAAGGTGTTATTTGTTCAGGGCCTCTGAGAAGGAGCAGGAGTTCCCCAGATGGTTCAGGTGAAGACCAAAGATCTTTATCAAAGGAACTGCATTTACAAAAACACAGCATGGTACTAGTTCAAATCTGAATCTCATCACATATAAGTTAGGTAAAGTCATTTAGTTTGGTTTTGAAGACTCACTATACTAATCTGTACAATCTAGGCATGATTTTGCGTCTACCTATGCCATTACTAAGACTGAAATACCCTTACCTTTTTTGAAAGTAACTTGAAAATGTTGAGGTTGGGGATGATTACTGGATAGTAGGTGGGTGGTTGTCTAAATGGTACCTTTCATGAAGGGAGAAGACAGTGTATTGTCCATCACCACAGGGAAGGCAGGGACTGTGAGTGCCATGGGAGGAAGAGGAGACAGAGATATTAAGATGATGATGGAAGAGTAAATCTATATCCTTTTTTTAATAGTTCTGCATGGATGCTAACAGTGGGATCCTCTCCCCAGTAAGATATATGACTGCTGAATGACATTATTTTACTTTGACATTGTCATTTGGAGGCTAAACAAGGCAGGAGGGAACAAGAGTCTCGTTTTCCTATCAGTGGAAAATGCATATCAGTGTGATTGAAGTTAAATGGGATAATGTGTGCTATCCCAACTGGATAACCAGTTGCTCCTTG
Organism: Uropsilus gracilis; assembly: GCA_004024945.1. NCBI lineage: Eukaryota > Metazoa > Chordata > Mammalia > Eulipotyphla > Talpidae > Uropsilus > Uropsilus gracilis. The sequence continues at coordinate 95,678 of PVHY01002789.1, forward strand.
GGTCTTCTTTTTCTCCCTTTCCTCCTCCTTTCTTTCTTTCTCCATCCCATTCTTTCCACCATCATTTCTTTCAGCCCATTTCTGATATCCTACATGAAAAGCAACAGATCAATTAGAAAATGATTGTTCTCACTCTTTCCAGCCCATTTATTTCAATGTTTAGGTTAATTTGGCATCTGATCCTCTTCAAAGAAAACAGCTTTCAAGCAAAAGACTTCTAGTGAAGTTAATGGGGGTCATTCAGATATTAGTCAGATATACCAAAAGAAGTAAATAATGAAGGTTCCCTTTCTTTAAGAGTCATGTACACAGAGCTAATTAACCTATGCAGTGCAGGAGATGACCTCTACCTGAGGCCCTGTATTGATTTTTATAATGACCATTTAGTAATCAAGAATGACAAAGGGCAACATTTTATAAACCACTGTATTAATGATTTGGGGGGATAGATATAAATGTTGGGGTGAAGCAATCCATTTTCACATTATTCTTGGTGAGATGGATTGTATATACCTTCACAAAAACTTAGAGTTGTTTTAATTACAGTATGTGGTTTACATCTGATAGCACAACTATATAATTGAATAAAAGACTCTTTCAATAGAGCTTATCCATATTTCCTGATGAAATGAAAAAAAAATGCAATATATACTTTTTTTGGAGGATATACAAGAGGAAACTAGGTAATCAATGGAAGGGAAAAGTAAAAATTACTTGTTGACTTTTATTACTTTAAGAATTCTTATTCTAGAAGATAGTGACCTACTGCTTTTAATGCACTACTGAGGAAGGAATAGCTAAGAGGTAAAGAGGACGATTTACATTGAACCTCAATAAAGTCTTTATTAAAAAAAATTAAAGCCTCCTTACTGGTTATTTCCTGTATCATAGGTTTTACAAAGTAGGATATCTCTGATTGGATTGATAAGATTTAGGTATCATCTTACAGCAAAGTTGTGACTGTAATGGTGAAGGGAGAGTATTTTCAAGGTAAAGGATTAATATCGATTGAACACCTATTTTTATAGTACTTGAGAGATGTACTATACTTTTATTATGATGTATCCTATCTCATTTAATCTAGAATCCAATAAATTAGGTCATTTTTATATTTATTTCACCAATGAGAATGCTGAAAATAAAAATAGCTAAGTAACCTGATCAATGTTACATGACCATGATACATTAATCAGAGCTTTAATCCAGATGTCTGACTCAAATGACATACTCGTCACATTTTCTGTAATGTTTATTTATTTATTTTTTAAATTATTATTATAAAGTTTATTCCAGTTGACAATTTAGGCCATAGACATGTACATGAAAATTCCATAAAAGGAATGAGTATGTGGGGGGTTAGGAGGGGTGGAGATGAGAGGGAGTGGTCAGGGAGGGAAGGTGGTGTGTGGTCCCCAGGGAATATAAAGATGTGAAACACATATATAAAAAAATAAATTAATTAAGAAAAAAAAAGGAATCAGTACAATTTCCACACTGGGGAGAAGCAGCTCTCCTGCCTGCCTGGCACTATGCAGATGGCTCTCTTTTTCTTTCTCCATTCCTTAAAACCCTGTCCCTTTTTTAAAAATTTAATTTAAATGTTTTTAATTTGCATATATATGTATATTTATATTACATTCGTCCATTATTGTGCACCCAGGGCTTTCCCACTTCACTGACATTTGTTAACTATCCTGATCTTTTGTGCTCTTCACCTCCCCACCTCCTCCCCCCTCCTCCGCTCTCGCTCCATGGTTCAGTTCCATTGGTTGTTTTCATTCTTTCTTATTTGTTTGTTTGTTTTTCCCTTTATCCATCATACAAGTGAGACCATCCTGTACTTCTCTTTTTCTTTTTGACTTATTTCTGCTAATATGCGTCTTTCTAGTTCTATCCAGGTTGCTGCAAATGACATGTGTTTGTCCTCCTTGATTGATGCATAGTATTCCATCGTGTATATGTACCACATTTTTTTTAGCCAGTCATCTGTTTGGGGGCATTTGGTTTGTTTCCAAATCTTGGCAATTGTAAACAGAGCTGCAATGAACGTGCACATACAGTGTTCTGTAATGTTTAATAAATTATTGCTGATGGACTCATCTTCATTAAAGGTAGCAGGGTAGACCTTTTGATTTTTCTCGATCTTTCCCATATCTACTGACTCTACTACGAATAATTCCCGTTATTATAGCAGTATTGGATATCTAGTGTTGTCTGATTAGCATCTTTCCCCCTTTCCTTGGTCAATAGAATTTTTTCCTTGTAGTAATTAAAAACTCCATTTTCCTGATGGAGGTAGGAATTCCTGCTTCACCTCATCTTCAGTGATAAGATTGGGTACATAAAAATAGTCTATTCTGTCTACATCTATTGCTTTTTTATGTTTCCTTGCTGCAGGAGTCACCAGGGAAGATACTGTTTTTGACTGGGGTTAAGTCTGTAGGGTTCAATGCTAAGGCTACAAATAAGAGCTATTCCCATTAATTGGAGAAAAAAGAGCTTGTCTAAGATATAGAGGAAGAAAAAGAGTCAAATCCCAGGGGTAGTCATTAAGATTATAAAATCACCCTTTTCTGTTGTGGGTTTCATGATCGTGGGTCTTTGAGATCCGAAGATTGAAGGTTTTTAGTTACCAGAAGAATGTACCCAGCAACCCTGTAGGGTCAACATGCTCCAAAATGACTATATTGAGTTATAGCAGAAACTATGAATATTGTTTGGATTATAATGAGAAAAGAAGGAAGAATAAAGTTTGACAAGCTCATGAAAGTTCCAAGAAGGTAAAAAATATGGCTAGCCTGAAAGCTACTCTCTCCCACAAACGGCCAAGCTGAGAAAACACAAATGAAAATGAAAAGCCTGTCAAGATGCATGAAATGAGAGACCAAACAAAAGATGCTGAAAAACCTCCAGGAGCAGAAGAGCCATGTATCTGCTGGGCATAAAGGGACAGTCTCGAGCTAAAGTACTTTCCAACATGATTAAACAAAAGTGAAACGAGAAAGCAGGTAGATGAGGATTCCCTCCACCCAAAGTTCATACCCAGGGAGAAAAAAGTATTCAAAGATATTTGAATAGGAAAGAGAAAAAAGAAAGTGTGGAAGAGAATGGTCACTAAAGTCTGCTTTGTTGGAAATGGCTTTATGGGAGAACCACCTAAATATGAAAGATTCACTGGGTTTGTTTCCAAAAGGCCTGTGCTATATATACTGAACTGAAAGCCCCCTTTTGCCTGCCAATATGTGGCATAAAGAAGTATCCCTCATCCCCACTTGGGTGTTTTTGCCAAGGGCACTGTCACTGAAGTGAACATGACTGAGGTGGACCTTGTGATGACACAGGAGGAAGGTTATTTGGAAAAAGAGCCCATGTTACCAATGATCCTAAAAATGATGGCTGCATAAATGCAGTCTTACTGCTTTGACACAAGTTTCATACAAATAAACTCATTATAATTATTGGAGATTACACAGTGATCAGGAAAACTACCGCTATGATGCTTCTGAAAACTACCAAACAGCCTCACATGTTTCCCACCATCGAGAGAACTATATATTCTATTGTAAAAATTATTAAAATGACCTGATTTTAAAAGATACTAGATCCAGTAAAATCTCATTAAAAATTCTTTAAAGGAATATGAATGTATAATGATTTTCTTTTGTGTTGGGTTTATATTATTTGCAACTAACTTAATTTTAAAATGCATAAAAATATAGTAATGTTCTTATTTTGTGTAGGTGGCTAACAAATCATATATCTGTAGTCAATGACACAGCACTAATCACATCCCATAATGGACAAGTCTGATATAAACATTGTGAAGGCTTTGGCATCTGCCCTTGTTCCCCAGATTATCTCTGGACTGCTCTGAGGGATCAGTTCTCTGGACAATGAATCCATTTAGTGCCTTAGGTTCTGTGTAATGCTTCCTGAAATACCAAGGATTTGCCTTGATTAAGTAATCTTTCCTCCTTGTGAAGTCAATGAGTTTTCTTTAAACTCAAGAAATAATGCCAAATGTGAAAAGAGGTTCTCCTTTATTTTCAATTGTACTTGTGTTCATAACTCCCAACAGCATTCCAGTAAACTCAGTTGAAGCATAGAACCTAAGCAAATGCTTTCTGCCTTCAAATATGGCAGAACAGAGTGCCTAGTAATGATTAGTAATAAGTATAAGAAAAGATGATCAGTAGGTCAGATTTTTATTAAGAATCTAAAAATGGGTTGGCTGCTTGCATAGTCAGGACACTAGAGAAAAACCCAAATGAATGGTCTTTCAATTTCACTGCTTCCTTCCACTAAAAAACATGAACCAATCAATGTCCTGGATACTGTCTACTGTATCATGTTGGAAAAAAGAAATCAGCCACAAGTTTTGGTGCATCACCATCATCATCATCATCATCATCATCATCATTATCATCATCATCACCATCTTCATCATCATGTATTCTGGCAATATGACGCAAAGATGTACTACTGAGACAATGTCCAGGACTGGTCACCATTAGGGGAATCTCTATACTAGTCTCAGAAATCTTCATATGTTACTTCTTTGTCTTTATTGGATGTGTTTATATTTCCACATGTTGGTGGGCCATATTCTTCTGCGATACATGACAGGGAGGAAAAGTCTCCATAATGTGGTCAGAGATCTACTGAGGAAGAGCAATATATAACATGTTTTTCGAGAACTTGTTTTATAGGCTATGTATGTCATTGAATCCATTTGGCCAAGGTTCTGGCAAGAGTTGTGATCATCTTCTTACTCCATAAGTCTCAGCCTAGCTGTATAACAGAATGTGTGGACAGTCTGTTAAACCACAAATTATTATAAAAATTAAACACATCTTGAACCTATATTTCTGGGCTCCACCTAACACCTACTGAATCAGAATCTCTTCTGGTAGGTGGGTGAGATATTTATAACTACTTCCCCAGGTAATTCTTGTGCCAGTTCACAGACTAGACCTTGGATTCCCCCTTATATTTAACTTTATAGTTGGAAAAAAACAACTCTGGGCAGGCATGGTGGTGCCTGCCTGTAAGCGACAGCCTACAATGCCAGAGTTGGGGCCAGAGATCACAGTTCGAGTCCTGCTGGGGGCACATAGCGAGACCTAGTCCCCCAAAAACTAGCTGGGCATGGTGGCATGCACCTGTAATCCCAGGTACCTGGGAAGTTGAGACTGGGGATTGCTTGAGTCTGTGGAACCTGTGGTTCCACGGGCAAAAATAGCAAGGCCTAGTCTCAATAAAAGAAAAAGGAAAAAACACCACTCTGAAATCTCATGAGTCAGATAAGAATCTATTCTATATTAAAAGGTGTTTGAAAAAAGGAAAACTGCAAACTCTTTCAGCAACAGTCTTTTGCTCACAGGCTTTATTTCCAAAATATTCTACCTCATAGATCATAAATCGTGGCATTGCAGGATGTTTCCAACCCCCCTATTTTTGATGTTATTATTTATGTTGGTAACAAGGCCCACCTAGAGGGCAGGTTAGGCAACAGATATGCTTTCTTAGATTCTCTTTTGTTCCTTGTCCTGTTTTGATCCCTGATTCCAACGTGTCTATGCTTAAGATGTTTTGCTTCTATCTAAGATCCATTACTTAAATCTTATCTGCACCTAGGTAAAGTAGTGGAAAATGGCATCAGAATAAATCAGATCATATTATCTAATGGGGGAGTGGGAACAGACCATAAGGGGACAGAGTGAGAGTATGAGAGCCTGAGCATGAATTCAAAATGATGATTACAATAAGTGTCTTTTTTTTTTTCCTTTTGCATTTGCCTGGTAGATAATCTGCTAGGCATAATCCTCTTAACTGCTTATATTCTATCAGAATTTAATCTGATCTATTTCTCTGACAACCCTTTCTATGATTTGCTAGCTTCCTCCTATTTTTGAGAACCTCTAGATGTTACACAGGAAAATCAGTGCTGTTTCTCCATTTTCACACATATTTGGCTTCTTGCAGTGGTGAGAAAATGGTGAGGGCCCTTTGCACAGACTGGAAGTTGTGTGAAAAGTCTAAGGGTTATGTTTCCAGCTTTCAAAATTTAGCAGGGAGAAACTTCAACAAGTCTTTCCTCTGTCTCCAGGCTGGACTTGTGCACTGTTGATGAGGGTGGGCACTGAATCAGAGATGTGGGGTAAAGGCAACATGAAAATCAATGTTGGTCCGTGTATCTGGGTGCTTATGAAATAGTAGATGTTAAAGCTCTTTGTAAGCTTAACTGTAGTTTTTGTTTATGTGGTCAATGAGATGAGAGCATGAAGGAGGACAGCCTTCATTTGCCAGCAATAAAGGCACAAGTTCTTTTCCTACAGATCTGGTTCTCTCTGTGCTGAATTCTCAGAGGACCATGATCTCAGGGCTAGAGAGACAAGGCCATTTTCCCACAGTGCCAGTTCCTCTAGTTGACATCAGACCATAATTGCTTCATCCAGTTGGGAATTCAAATCCCTATAAATTAAAATACTCCCTTCATCAGCTTATCCTGTAATTATCAATTAATACTCCAGGAGAGATGAACTGGCAGTCAATGAATATTTAGATAGTGGTGACAGAGTGAGTTCTGATTTTGCTCCTCATCAGCAGAGAGATTTTTATGTTTAATTTCTCTCAGTCCTAGGTGCCTCATATTTTTTATAAAGAGACAAGGTGGTGATCTCAGACTTTGTTTGGTTCTAGTGACAAGTTCCAATAGGTTAGTGGATTGCTGACTGACAAAGAGGGTGGCTAAGAGGCTTTTTATTTTCCTTCAAAGCTTTCTTCCTTGTGTTCCTGGAACTCAAGCCACATAATTGTGAGTCTAGTGAAACTAAAAGATTATGGTCAGAGGGTGAAAGCCATAGGAAGTCTGGATTGCCACAGAATTGCTTAGTTGCAAATGCAAACAACTGCATCCCAGAGATGAGTTTGCAAAGGAGTGTCTCATATGGGATGTCACAGCTCAATAGCAGGAAAACAGACTGATAGGATCGGAAGCCTGCCAGGCCACTGTGGACATCTGCCGTGCTGACACTGAGTAGCTGTCAGAACATAGTCTGTGATCCCTCTTGACTTTGAAGAGACCCCTGAGCCTCAAACTTCGAATCTGCACAGATTGTGCTCTACCCAGCAGGCCTGCGTTCTCATGTCAACATAATATGAATGTTCCAGTAGATACAGGGTTTACAGCCACAAGAACTGGATTTCAGGGTGAAATTTGACCAAACTCCAAACTCTGAAAATGAGAACCAATCTTCCTTCCTTCCTTCCTTCCTTCCTTCCTTCCTTCCTTCCTTCCTTCCTTCCTTCCTTCCTTCCTTCCTTCCTTCCTTCCTCCCTCCCTCCCTCCCTCCCTCCCTCCCTCCCTTCCTTTTAAAAAATCCATTAGCTTTCTTATATCCTAAGCCCTGGACTAAGAGTTTTACATTCTTTATCTCATTCAGGTCATGAACTTGAGTTCCTAATTTGTGTGGATCTTTATTTCTTTATCAATAAAAATGGAACATTTCTACCTAATCTGAATGCTTAACTGGAACAAGTACTTTGTGTGTATTTTTATATTATTGAATAAATACACTAATCCTAAAAGGCAGGTCAGAATTAAGTTGATTTTTCTTTTGCAGATGGGGATACTGAATTGGATTAAGAGGGATCAACAGCATTGAATGAGGTTGATAAGAGGAACTTCCTGTTTACTGTTCTTGAATATCATGTGCCTGCTTTGGCTAACAGAGCCTAGAATTACCCTCCAAGGAGCTGTGTGAGGTCATTTCATTTCAATGAGGGCCAAACACAAGGCAGTTTGTGCACAGTTGTGTGGGTAGAGGTGGTGAGGTGGTGTTGAGAAATAGAATCCAACCCATCTTCCAGGGCCATTAAGACACCACTCGTGTACAAGTATGTGTGAACTTCAGAGTTCACCTGCAAGTAGTTTCTATTGACTAATTTCCTCATGTTACTAAATGCAGTGTCAGCAAACTCAACCCAAACTCCTCTTCTAAGAAAGTTGACAAATTGAACTTTCTAAGGACCAGTTTTCATGATCAGAAAAATGGGATTAATAATACCTTTAACTGGCCAGTGGGAGAAAGGTAAATGGGAAAATTAAAGTAAATTAAAATAAGATAGAAGACATTATATTCTTTTGTCAATGGTGAGCGGATATGGATATTAGGACTGAGAGTTGATTAGTAATTTATTATTTATCACTGACTACAGGACTATATCCCTCTTATTTGAGGAAAAATGCCTTTCTGTGCTTATTTTCTTCTTTACAAAAGGATTATCATTTGCTAATTTTCTTCTTTTTTCCATGAAATAAAATTATATCAAGGGGAATAGAAAATTAAAAAAAAATATGTGCAGCAATTAGTAAGGGAAGGATAATGAGAAGGAGAGCAGACAACTGCTAGCTGTTTAGCATATCTGTGAGTGCATTAATTTAATTAGGACTGCCCTATATAAATATTAAAGTCCATTCACTTTCTTTTATGTAGTGCCTTTGCTTTTCAAAGTATTTTTGGTTACAGATTATCTCTTTTAAATTCTTCTGTGAGTTTGAGGGAGTCAGTGGCAGAAAGACAACTTAAATTTCAATGAACAGAGGCTTTTTTCTCCTATCTCCTATTGCACACCGTCTTTCTCTTTTCTTTTGCTTCCTAGCTGCTGGTCCAGCAGCAAAGGAAGAGCCTAGTTCCTGAGTTCCTACCGGGAGATATGGAGACAGATCTTTCCTTGACTGGAGTGACATGTTGTGCATTGTCTTTTAGGAGGCATGTTAGAATGCTTTCTGTTTTCACCCTGCAATCATATATGAATAGTCAGCCAGCTTTTCCAGGTTACTCTTTTCCAGGATTAGGGTTCAGAAGGAGGTTTTATTCCACCCTCTCCATAACCACACAGGGTGAGGTTAACATTAATGCTGCTCACAGACGTGGCCAGATCAGTGAGTCAGGGGACAGTGATGTTTGATTCCAAGTATATTTTCTAGTGTTAGTCATGATGGACTTAGTTCCTAGATTGAACTTTTGATAAGTTTGGGAGGCAGGTCATGAAACAATTGCCCAAGGAATTATTTTGAGCTGAACTTATGAGTATCCTACAATGCCCTGGCAGGTGCATCTGCCTTAGGCCATCTGCCTCTTAGAATGAGGTGAATGATGTGGGTCCCACCAGTACACAACTGGGTTCTGTGTTTCTTTACAATGTTAGTATTTTGCAAGTGGCCAATGTAGAGAGCCATGTTCTCATTACTTCGTGTCTGGCCTGCTCTGATAAGCTACTGAATGTTTACCTAATGAGCAGGGAAAAGCAAAATGTCCTTGACTGTACACAGAGTACTCTTTCTAAAGATACCTCCTTGGGATCTTACTTTGGTCAAACTTGAACAGCTTAGACTGTTCTTGCTGGTAAACCATGTGACCCTGGATCAAAACTTCTTTTGTTACTGATTGTTTCATGTTTTCTATAAAACTCTGGTTCTAAATAAACTCGAGCCCACAGTCCAGAGATAGGCTGTGAACCTTTCTGTCGGAGTCTTTTTGGCTCAACTCCAATCCTTACCCTCCTGTTCGGGACCTTTTGATCTCATTTCAGCTGACCCACAACAGGTCAACAGGCACATGAAAAATGCTCCACGTCATTAGCAATCAGGGAAATGCAAAATCAAAACCACAATGAGATACCACCTTTTACCAGTAAGAATGGTCCGCATTAAAAAAATGGACAACAACAAGTGCTGACATGGATGTCAGAGAAAGGAACACTCTTACACTGCTGATAGGAATGTAAACTGGCCCAGCCACTATGGAAAGCTGTGTGGAGGACCCTCAGTCTAATGAAAATGGAACTACCATTTGACCCAGCAATATCTTTTCTGGAAATCTACCCAAAGGAGACTGAATAATTATCAAAGGGACACCTATACTTGGATGTTTATTGTAGCACTACTTATAATTGTAAGGACATGGAAACAACCCAAATAGATGACTGTATGAAAAGGGTGTGGTATCTACACACAATGGAATATTACTCAGCAATTAAAAATGACAAATTTGATGAATTTGAGATAACATGGATGAATATAGAAGAAATCATATTAGCAGAAACAAGTCAGAAAGAAAAAGACAGAAACCAAATGGTTTCACTAATATATGGGACATAGGAAAAACAAAGAAAAGGCCAGGATCAAAAGTCTAAACAACTTAACAACCAAACTAAAGCACACAACTGGGAGTGGGGGAATGGGTGAAAGTGGTCAAGGAGGGGAAATGGTAGGTGAGCCCTGGAGAATACAAAGATGTGAAATATATATATATATATAAATTATTTAATAAAAATAAATGTTAGTATTTTGTTTATCATGGACTTCAGCATCCATTTGATTTTCGTAAACATTGCATTACAGTGTGAGTTGTTCTGATGACTGTGGTCTCCTGAATTCTGTGCCTGAAATGAAACACTAGCCCCACCCTCATAATTCAGCAGAGCAAGGTGATGCAAGCTAATCTGCTAGTCACAGCCTCTCCTTTTCCTCCTGAAGAAACCGAGGCCTAAAGTCACAACTGGAGCTAAGAACCCTGGTGCTACACTCACAGACCACTTCCTGCCTTGTATGAGGAGGAAGCAATCCAGCAGAGAAGCCTGGGGTGTGTGGGCCACACAATGAAGCCTGAAGGAGTGCACCGGGACAGAGAGCCCACAGCCTTGGAACTGCACATGTCTGTTTATCACCAAGTCTCTTCACACCAGCAAAGAGGAAGAACCAGAATTTAGGAAGAACTACTTGACAGTGTGGGAAAGAGGCATTTCTTGCATGGTTTCTAGAAAATGGCATGAAGTGAACATGGCACATTCTATACCATGGCTGGGCATCCTATGTGGTGTGGACTCTGGCAAAATAGCAAGAGAGCCCTTAAGTGGATGTCAAGTTCATTAACACTACTGACCACTAGAGAAGCAAACTTCTTTTTCCTTTCTCTATGGGTTCTAGGCCACTCTTCTATTTCAGATGGAAGTTATTTTTTTTGAGGCAACTTGAAACATATCCTAGTGGTATCCTCTATCCTCTTCTCCCTCCCCACAGAGATCCCATTATCCTGGTGCTGCTTTGCTTCCTCCTTGCAGCTCAAGGGAGCAGACACCGCTTCCCCAGTTCTCTTCCTTCCAACAGTTGTAGTTCTGGGTCCTGGATCACATTCCTTCTTATCCTTGAGCTGGCTCTTCTGCTCTACAAAGTCTTGACTCTTCAACAGTTCCTGTGTTGAGTCCTCATTATGGTCATCCCATCCCCTATCAACAAATCACCCAGTGCTCCTGTTGCCTTTTCTTGGAGGACTTTTCTATGGAACAATGTGCATCTAGACTGGTTGAGTGAACCAAACAGCCAGGGGCCTTGCTTGCTCTGCACTGAATCCTTGCCCTCTAGCATAGTTCTCTGGTGCCTGCACAATACTAATTGAATAAATCATTACACAAATGCAATTTAATTCACTCCAAATTGGGCATCTCCTAAAATCCACATAGGCATTTTTAACCTGACCCCAATGCAATACATTTCAGAGCAAAACTGCAGCTCCTATAATCAGGGAAATTAAAAAACAGACATCTTGTATGTGGCTTGATCAACAGCCAATTACTCGATCCAGCAGGGCTGTGAATTCTGTCTTTTTAAATAGGTCAAGCATTTGCTGGTGTGCCCTGCACTTATTTGGAGCTTTTCTGCACCATCAACACAGGTGTCACGTTTTCTTTATCTGTAACTCAGTGAACAGTCGGATGAAGAAATACTTGTTTTGGGACAGAGCTCTCAGCTACCTCAGTGGAAAATTATCCCCTTTTCGTAGAAGAAATTCACTCATCACCTTTTCATTTCCCCTTCTCCTGGTAGAAGTGAATTTTCAGCTCTCAAGACTCTTAGGTTTCTACAGGTTGGTTCTCAGGGGCCTGGAGGATGGGGAAGGGTTGCCATGGAGATTGATATCTTCTGTGTTTGATGTCCCAGGGATACCTAGTGGCAGGTGTCCCTGCTTATGACTGAGCTGTTGCTTGTGCTGGCATGCCAAGCCACCGAGGGTCAGAAGGAAGGAGGGTCTGTGTTCATGGAGCACCACTTTTAGAGCCTGATCATCATCTGTTGCCAGACAGCAGAGCCAGGAGAGGACAAATAGTGTCCTAGGATGCAGCAGCGTTACTAATATATAAAGGCACTCCCTAAAGATTAGAGTAAGAATGTTTGCTTAGCATCCTTACCTAATATGAGAGGCCATTTCCACAGTCATAACATTTTCCCCAGATTCACTTTCATGAGAAACATAATGTAAACCGAGTCCTGAAGTCTACAGTTTTATTAAGGGTAGAAAGAGAGTGGAGTCAGTTGCAGAAGTCTGTGTGGTTCTGGCCTTCCTCCAACACTGCCGTGTTGACCCTCCCAATCTCACGGAGGGTCCCAAGTACCAGGTCAAACTCTAAAAGATCCAGTAGTAGTAACAGCACAAGCATAGAAAGAAATGGCACTCTGATCTGTTGGGGCACCAGAAAATACCTGAATTCTATTGTGAGTCCTTGGTAAGAACATAACCCAGGTGCCTACCAGGTAAATCCCAAATCCTGTCTCCAGTCAATGGTAGAAATGGAAGACACTTGTGGTTCAGGTAAAATTTCTGTGTTTCTCCTTCTACCAGGCAGCCTTCACTTTGCTGATTCTCACCGTGGTGGGCAAATACCCCCAACTTGGAATAACTCTAGTTTTCTGAGCTCAGTGACTGGAAGCAATGAGAAGGAGCTTGACATCAAGTGGGGGTAGCAGGCCTCATGCACGCATTTTCTGAAGCTGGGATTCCTATCCAGGCCCCTGTTCCTGGGATCTGCTGAGGCCCAGGCTGGGGCAGGTGGCACATTCATTTTGCTCATCTCTGTCAGCTTCTGTCCTAAGTTTTCAAAGGAGAACAGGGCATCTGTTACTGTGAGAAGAGGACCAGCTTGGTTTGGTGTGTGATAGGCCAGAAATGGGACAGAAAGGAAGAAATAGACTGTGGAAACTAGGCATTGCAAGGAGATGGAGGTAATGCACCAAAAGTTAGGAATTAGTGAAAGTGAGAGGTAACCTAAAGAGTCTTTCCCCCTCCCTCCCCCCTCCCTCTCCATCCCCTCTTCCTTCCTCCCCCCTCCTCCTTTCCCTTTCCCCCTCCAAGGAATTTAGCTGATGAGAATGCAAAGGGTCCCTAAGGACAGGCAGGGATGGGGAGGTATATCACCTTGTCTTTAAAGGAGATTAAGTTAATCTAGCTTTGGGCTTTTATATACAACTGCAGTAAAACCTGAAAGTTTGAGAATTTATATACTGCACCCCTCCAAGCTTGGTAGAATTTACCAGATTTCCTAAATCTTGGGCTCTCAAGATGATCAAAGAACCACAGAAAATCAGGATAATTATAGGAATAGGAAGAACCCATGAGTATAGAAATGCATTTGCGTTTTGCATTAGTCATCATTTTCAAGTCAGCTTTTACACACCTGTGGTCACTTCAGGTCTTCATTATCAGTGAGATGGTAACCTCTCCAGCATCTCCTCAGTGCTTTCATTCAGCATTTCTACTTTGTGGTGGTCCCTCCATCCTCCTCCTTCAGGGAGGGTTCCCAGATATCACCACTTTCCTATTTTCTTTCTGCAACCCAGAATTTCTGTGGTGATTCTGTATCTAAATCACAGAGAAAAATATGTATTTGTGCATTCTCCAGTCCCTTTCTACTTAAAAACTTTCTAGTTCATTCTCAGAACCTTTTTTTCAGCTTTAGAGGGTCATTATTCTCTTTTATAGTCCAGACTCTTTCTCTGTAACTCACTCACCACCCTGCTAGGTGATCTTCAGCCTCTCTACCTACCTGGCTTCTTCCTATCTTCCCCATGTTCCAAATATCCCTCCATAAGCTCATGTGCCTTTCACCCCCACCTTGCTTCTTTTTGCTCTTTTCTTGTTTCTCTTTTATACAAATCACAATTCATTATCTAACTACTCTAGTCTGAGCTCTTGTTCTTCCTCAGAGTCCCTATATCTTGCTTAGGTCAATGATTATCTTCTCACCAAACTTAACTGCTTTTCCAATATTTGCTCTTTCTGTCTTCTGACCCAGAAACTTCATTCTACCTTTTCTACATGTGCCACAAAATCAAACTCTGTTTATGCTTTCCTTATAATTATTCCTTTTCTAGACTTTTCTCTTTATTCTCTTTTCCTGCTGTTGCCACCAATGTTCACATCTGTGTAGTTCCCGGCATTGCTAGCCCCTGATTGATCTAGCTGGTATTTCTTCTTCATGTTCTCCCTTATTACTGTAGTTCATCTCCCACACTCACTATATAAAATGCAAAGCTGACCTGTTAAACACCCTCTCTGCCTCTTTTGCCTATAAGATCTTCTTTATTTGGCTCTATACAGTATGGCTACCAACTTTCTGACCTTTTGTTCCCATGACCTTACTTTTACTTTCCCCTAATACCCAGTAGTTGGTGGTTTCCTGTACTGTTTCTTAAATTTACATTTGTTCGAGCTTTCTTGGCACCAATGGGCTTTTCCTGTTTGCTTAGTTAATTCATACTCTTCCTTAGAGAGTCAGCATAGGTATTGTCTCTCCAGCACACCCTCCTTCATATTCCCCCTACTCATTCCAAACTTTACCACACTGGGTGAGATCATAGTATGACTAATCATTATTAGAGTTATGATTCTCTATTCTTGTGTTTGCTTTTCTCAACGTGTCTCCTTTCTTTCTCAGTTCATCATTTGTATTCATAGCCCTGAGCAGGATTGTTGACCTGCAAGAGGTACAGGCAGTATTAAGTCTGATATATCTATACCAACTTTAGGTTTGAGGACAGCAGCATTTATATTATAGAATAAAGGAAACTTTTTTTGGGGGGGAGCAAAATGTTGAGAAGTTTTGAGGCTAGTGTATATATATGTATATATATGTATATATATGTATATATATACACACACACATACATATATATATATATATATATATATATATATATATGTATGCCCTTTGCTCCTACTATGGAAATTCTGACTTAACTCAAATGACTCCTAGAACATATGTAAATATTCTCCACCCCAGGAGAGTGAGGTAACATGGGTCTGACCTCTTCTTTTTTGAGTAACACATCTTGAAGGCTGTTAGACCTATGATGGTATTATCTATAAAAACCAAGGCAAATAGGAAGAAACATTCACTGACAATAATGACTATGGATAGTATGGATAAAGGCTATCAACTCTAAGAAAATGTTAGTCACAGGTGGATCTGTGAAGGCCATGCTGAGTTTCATGCCAGTGTGAGCTGGATCAAATGAGATTTTAAGGGCGTGTCATAATCTTTCTCAGAAAGAGGGGTATAGGTGAGGTGTGCATTTTGGTGGCTGTCCACTCTCCCGATGGTGACACGAAGTCAGCATGATGTGGAACAACCAGCCAGAAGCTCCTGCCCTTGCTTCCTTAACTTTATCTCCACATCCTGTCATCTACTGAACTTGGTCGGCCACATAGTCCATATCATTCTCGATTCATCAGGAGAGCATTTTCCTCAGAATCCTTTTCTGCTCCTTCTTTTTCTTGAATACATAACATTTTAGGTCAGATTCTGGTCTAGAATGCTGAGATGACTATTAGGTCAAGTTCCTTTAGGCATTCCTAGAACAGCATTTCCCTGTATAAAGGATACCGTTTTTATGTTCCACTGGCCCCCCAGGATTCTCTTTTTTTTCCCTGTGATATTCACCAGAAACAGGTGCTCTCCAACCTGCATTTAGGCACTATTTTTGTAGTAGGCAATTACATGTACTTTTAGTGATAATGGCTGTTTGCACATTAACAATAGTTTCACTTTAAAAATTAGTTTTCCTGCCCCTTATCCACACACAAATGAATACAAACAAGGGCAGACCTGATTGTTCCTTTGTTATAAGTAAAGACCATCTAATCATAATAAAGCACATTTAATAATTGTGTATAATGAGCAAATTAGAGCAATACTACAAGGAAATGAGAGTGTATTCCTTGAAATGTTTGTCTTATCTTTTAATTGAAGAAATTTTCCCTTTCCTCTCAAACAGAGTGAGACTGACTGCCAAGGCACCAAGCTTTTGCCAACAACAAAGGTATCTGAAATCCTGCTTCCCTTATGTTTACTGAGTGAAGATTGAGGGAAGGGCTGGAAGCAGAAGGAAAAGAGCTATTGAGTATCAGGCTTAGTTTTCTCTGGATGATATGGAAGATTGACTTTAGGCGAGACTCAAGAGCAGCCAGTCAGCCATCCATACCTGTGCTATTCTCAGGATTATGAAGCAAAATAGTTTAATGATGAAAAGCTGAAACTTTGGTGTTAGGAAGATATGATTTCAGGTCCTGCCTTTGTCATTTTACTCATTTGTGATTTTACAGTTACAGTTTTCCAAGACTTAATATTTCAAATACATAAGGGGATGAGAGACAGTTTCAGAGCATGTGACTTGGGGAAAGCTCATTGTGAAGTTGCTTCTGTCAGTGGCTGGCATATGAATATTCTCTATGGAAAAAGGAGGAGCGTTAAGAAGTCCAAAGGATACTACGATGGAGGTCAAAGAGTGTAGGATTAGGAATTTGCATCATGTATTCATACCTCACTAGGCTATATCATACTGGATAAGGCAACCTTATTCAATTTTTTTGAGAGCCATCACTTTCCAAATCTATAAGAAAAAGGGGGCTGGGCATACCTTTAATAGCAGCCTATGAAGTGAGGCTGAGACTGGGAATTGCTTGATTCTGTGGGTTTGAGACCTACCCAGAGCAACAAAGTGAAACTTAATCTCAAAAAATAGCTGGGCATGGTGGTGTGTGCCTCTTTCCCAGCTATCTGGGAAGCTGAGGCTGGGGATCACTTGAGTCTGTGGTGCCCTGGGCAACGTGAGCCTGCGGTTTCCTGGGCAAAATAGTGAGACCAGGTCTCAAAAAAAAAAAAAAAAAAAAAAAAAAAAAAAAAAAAAAAAAAAAAAAAAAAAGAAAAGAAAAAAGGGATATCAATGCTTATTTAGAGGAAGGTTCTCAGGATTGAATGGGAATATATGCATTGATAAGTACTTGCCTAGCAGGCAAATTTGCCGTATAAGCCAGGGTAACACTAAGCCCCAAGTTCAACAGCTCTTCCCCCCACTTCCCAACCTCCCTCCAGGATTTTTTCTCTTCCAGTATTTTATCCAGTAAACACAGAAGCAGAACTTCAGAACACATAATTTCTGGCAACACAGGACAGCTCAGCATCAAGTTTCATTCTGTGCATGGAGGTAGCTGAGTGCTAATTGTGTGCTGTTGATCTTGACTTGAGCTGAGCTGTGATTTAAGCCAGCCCCAAATGACATTTTTATGGCATGATTCTCTGTGTCCTGTTCTGCTTAATGCTCCTTTCAGGCTCATGATTCCTCATCTGTAGAGCAACATTCATGCCAGGGTACATTTCATAGCACAGTAATGTTGTCGGTACCCCTTCCACGTCCCCTCCCACCACTTCAGTCGGCCAGCTTCTTTGAGTACCTGAATCTTCCTACCTTGGCAGGGGGTGTCTCTTGCCACTGGACTCCACTTTTCAAGAAATTCAGAGGAATGAATGGCCATCTTTGCCAGCATCTCTTCACTTATGACTGGTGGTATTTCCCACTGATGCCTTGACTGTCCTCAGTGAGCTGTCATTCCATCTTCTCTTGATGTTGGGGGCTTAACTGTGCAGCCGTTATTGACTGCTGCCTCATCTTTATGTCACCCTTGTATCATCTTATAAAGAAATCACCAATCTGGACTCAAAGTTTGCTGCTGAGGAAACCCCAGCTCCAGATACACATCTAACCCCATCACCAGTGATAGTACTGGAGAATTATTATATGGAGATCTTGATATCAGAATAATACTGTCCAAAGTTGGTTATAATAGAACTACTCCCTTAAGTCTTGATGAACAGTCGCAATAAAAGTTACTGTGGGTTGATTAAATCTTTTCTGATATCTCTCTGTATCTCCATTGATGTACTTGGGTGGAGGTGGTATAAGAATCTCGTTTGACTTTTTTTTTTTTAATTAGGACATTGTGGGTTGGGGGTAGAAGTGGGTAAAAGAGAACCATTGCATTGGTTTCAGGTTGAACTTGGAACTTTGGGGTGAACTGGATCTATAAGTGGTTTAGAGGGTTTTTCTAGTCCCAAAGAACATGCAGACTTTATAGTGTTCACTGATTTAGGGATTCCTTTCAAACTGGCTGTTCTGAGTTAAGGTGATCTGTATATCCATGATTGATGATTGGCTGAGAACTAGACCAGTCCTAGGGAGGATGGGCACAATACCACCAGATGTCCATCCTGTACTCTGTAAATGTGAGCAACTGGGATGATGCTTCAGTAACCTGGGATCATGAACAGACTTTGCTGGGCCCACGAGCCTCCTGATGTTTGTTCTAATAATTTGAATTCATGTATATTTTATTCTGGGTAAGAAGTTATAAACTTTTGGATATTAAAAGGGTTCCCAATAATTAAAAGCCACTTCAGCTAGAGCTCTAATTTTAATGTTAAGTATGATTGGGAGGAGGGGCAGCTTTGGTCCTATCAGTTATAATACTGGTGCTCCCTTGGATCTTAGGTAGGGTCAGCCCTGGGACACTGGAACCCAAACTCACCAGCTGCTTCACAGAGCATCACTTCTTTTATATATCCAGGTTTGCACACATGCCTGCAGGTACCTGCCGGCTTCTTGTGCACTGGGAAGCCCCAGGGCAGAATATGAGCAGTACTTGATGCAGCTGAGGCAACGTGCTGTGGAGTTAAACCTAAATGCAATTGTTTGCAAGCCGTCATGGGTAGAGGTGAGCAGTGGGTAGGAAGCAGGCCTCAGTAATTGCCCACTGTCTCTTCTTCATGCTTGCACCTCCTCACCTCACCAAGACCCTCTTCATCTTAACATTGTTGGTGCACATGGATCATAAATGTGGTGAGGAGTTGACCTTTACAATCAGAAAAAAAGCACAATCCCACAGGCTATTTTATTTGATTCTCAAATAGTCTCCTGGGTGATCTAGGGAAAATAGTGAAGTTCCTACTTTTCAAACAAGTAAGGTATGGCTCACAGAGGCTAACTATGAGAATTGACTAGGTCCCCTAGTGAGTACATCATGGAACCTACTTTTCTATGACTTCATCCTGTTCTCTTGCAATGTATTGCTAGAAAAGGAAAATAGTTAAGAGGAAGATATGCCCAGGGGGGTTCTATAGTTTCACCATCTTACTGGGGGAATACACATAGATGACTGACCAAATCTTAACCAGAGAGAGCTTTTGTCTACAAACGGTTTGATCCACAGTGAGAGTAGAGGTAGCTGTGGCAGGGAGATAAATGGGGAAGAGCTCACAAGAGCCACTACAAGGGGAATTTAGATGTGAGTGTTGGGTTCATAGCCAAGGATGCTTTTGTTATTACACTTTCTTAGGCTCAGGTGAAATCTGCTGGATTTAAAAACTCATTCCCATTGGTCTCTCCTGTTTTCAGTCTTGATTTATTGGCTGCACTGTAGATATCATTTAGCCCTGATACTGATGAACTGGTTCTTTTCTTGTAAAAAGAAGGTGGACAGTAGTCTGGGAGAACCAGGGAGGATAGAAACAATAGACTGTATTGTTAATGGTACCCTGTATTTTGGAGGAGGCCATACTGGTGCCTATGAGATATTCCTATTTACATCAGTTAAGGACCTTGTTCACAAGCAACAGAACTCATTACAATAGAGTATACACTGGGAGTCTAGAGCTGGATGGAAATGAACTTCAACTATTTTCTTTCTTCTTTTCACACAATCCTTCCACCCCTCTCCCCCAGTTGCGTTACTTATTTTATCATTTTTTTAGATTTTCATACATACCAGAGTCTATTTCTGAGGTCTCTAGTCTGTTCCCTGATCTATTTATCTATTCCTGTAATTCCTCATTGATTTAATAATGCTAGTTTCATAATGTCTGACATCTGTGTACTGCAATCCAATTTCCTTGATTTTTTTTATTATTTTGGCATTTATTGACAATTTTTAGGCATTCATTCTTTCATACAGAATTTATATGTTTTATTCAGTTAAAATATCTGATGGGATTCTAGTTGAAATAGTATTAAATTAATATTTTAATTGGGAGTATTTATAACAATTTTATGTTAAATATTCCCATTTGAAACAGTATATCTTTCACTCAGGTTTTATTTTTTCTTCAGTAAAATTTTGTACTTCATGTTGGCCTTTGCAGTTTTTATCTAAATGTATTCATAAATATTATAAAATTTTTATTACTTTGAGTCAATTATTTTTCTCATGTCTGTTTTCCAGTGATTATTACTCATGGGGAGAAGATCAGGGTGAGGCCAGAGATGTCACGGTCAAAGACTTCACCAGAGACAGAGTGGGGGACAAAACAGGTAGATTTATTGAACTACTGGGCTAAGAGAAGGAACAGGCAAGATAGTCTAATAACCTTTTCGGTGGACTTTCCAGGTCTGGGGAATTGGTTTGGACTAACTAGTGCTGGGAGGCCTGGTCTCAGGTGTAGACACACAATGTGTCCTGGCACTGCTCACCATTCAATCTTATAACCTGGTTCCATAGCAACCTTAGCATTCGCTTGATCTAGTCAAGCCTCCCAAACTTTTTCCCTGGGGGAGAGGAGAGAGCTTAGATTTTAACCTTATTTAATGATACCCCAACCTTACTGGGCAGAGAAAAGGTTTCGATTTGGTAGTTTTTATGCAGTTAACATGAAAAAAATCATAAGTGTTATCTTTTTATTAGCTAATTAAAAAATAAAGATACTGTCATATCAAGATAGGCTCAAATAGCATTTACTAAATTTTATCAGTATCACATTTGATTAAAAAATCTCATTGGTTGAAATTTAGTTCAGATGTTTATAAAAGATGATTGTTTAAAGTTACTAAAAAAATGGCAGATCTGACATATATGGAAATCATTTCACAAAGTATTCAGGGAAGCCGATGTTACCAGATAATCAACATTGAGTTTTCTAGAACCTCCAAAGTAATAAAACAAGAAAAAAAAAATTGGTGTAAACTTCAGAACAATTAAAAATCTCTCTCCTTTTTTTTTCTTTCTGATGCTATGATTTTTTATCAAGAAATTCCGTAACCCATGTAAAAAACTTGCTGACTGGCTAAGACAATTTGGTAAGTTGGATGGTGGCTATAAGCTAAGTATTTAGTATAGATAGATACCTTTCTCTATTCTATCAATAATTGCCTATCTGAATCCGAGAAGACTCGGATTCTAGAGAAGAAATCTGTCTTAAGAAAGATCACTCTCCGCTCCTTCCCTAGGAGAGAAAAGCTCCGTAGGACAGCCTAGTAGAGTTTACTCAGCAGAACAGGGTGATTCCTTGAGGAGAAATCAGCCAGCGGGTTGAGTTCTGCTATTAAGTATTTAGGTTTCAAGAGGAAAAATCTAAATTCTCTGTCTGGTTCTTCTTTTAAACCTCCTCTCTCCCTGGCCCTCTGTCTCCCTCCTCTCCTTTCTCATCTCTTCTACCCTCTACCTCCCTGCCCAGCATCCACCACCACCCCCCCATTCCTCCCTGGATCTTTCACTTCTCCCTTTTTCTTAAGTGGGCTTATCCAAGCATCTTTCAACAAAGGCAATCTCTCCCTTAAAAAATTCAAACAAACAGCTTAAAGACTATCATGTCCCCTCCTGGCAGAATATCGGGGCCAGGAGGTGCTCTAGACATGCAGTAGCTCAGAGTTCCTCAGATCAAGAGATTTGGGGCAGCACTAGAAAGTCAGGCCCTATACCTGGTGAAGGTTGGGGTACGGAGTTGGAGAGGCTTTAGTTTTGGACTCTTACAGACCCCCCCTCCAGTATCTATTATTTCTTAAAGAAATTATTCATTAAATAAATATTAAATAAATAATTGTAACATTAATTTTTATTAATTAAATTAATAAATGAGTAAAAATCTTAGTATTAATTTTTATTAATTAAATTAATAATTATTTTTTTAGTAAATAATCTTTACGGGTCCTCTGCCCTCTGGGGAAAGAATTCACCAGACAGCGCTGGGTGTGGCTGAACCAGGCCAGGCTTTATTAGAGAGACAGGCAGGAGGGAGCTAGTGCTGGAAAGGAGACTCCAGCCTGGCTCCTTCAAGGGTGTTGGGAGAACATATGTAAGGGTAGGTCCAAGGCAGGGAGCAGAAGGGCAGCGCCACCGCTGGTTCCTGGTTGGGCTATGCTGGCGCATGCGCAGACGGGTTATATTCCCTCTGCTCGTGGGGCGCTCAGCCTTCTCCCTCCAGGAAACTGAGATAATCATAGTGAGGATCTGCTGGAACTCTTACTGACTAGTGTTCTTATAAGACTAAAAATTAAAAGGGGTGACCCCTCCCACGATAACAGCTGTGATTTTTGTCATCATGGCATCCCCTGGACAGTGGGGTGGTGAAGTTATCTGGACAGGACTCCCAGTCCATGATTCAGTCTACCTGTTCAAGCAGGCCTTCCTTCGGGCACCTCATTCTACAGGCTCACTGAAGCTATTCAAATTCAGGAAGACTTGGATTTCAGTACTAATTCCATCACTTACTAGTATTACCGTGACTGAGCTATTCAAACTTCCAGAGCTTCAGCAATATCTTTGAGACCGGGAAACATTGCATTCCCCAAATAACAAGCAACAATCTGCTCATGTGGGCATTTAAAATTGTGTCTTTTCTTCTTTCTTTGGTTAAACAGGACAGAACCCTGATTGCCTCTTTAAATGCAGAGGATGAGGATCTAGATAGCCTCCTCATCTTAGAGAGACTTGTGAACATGGTTTCTGCTCAGACCCCAGTGCAGCTGCCTCAAAATATGGTCAGAAGAAGTCCTGGACATGGGCAAGAAGTGAGGAAATAAAAATGCACACCATTTGTTGGAATTCAAGGTCCAGGACTATCCCATTAATCTCTGTAACAATCCCACGAAGTAAATGCTATTATTTTTAACCACATAGACTAAAATGTCTGTAGGCAGATTTGTGTTTAATTTTGCTGCCTACTATTTACAACTTACAAGTCTGGATCATTTACCCCATCCCTCATCTATATTTTCAGATCTCAAATAAGTGGTTTTGGATTCATTTCAACCATAATAAATTAAGCACCTAATACAGAAAAGATAGCAGCCAGTGTGAGGAGTCCTGAAATTGAAAAATATAAAGCTGTGTCTGTTTGGGGTTCACTTTCTTTTGCTCTTTGAAATACCTGAGCAGAGGCTGTGGATCTCTGCTGCGATCCTGGCACCCCACTGTTCGCGGGGTTCCCTAGACTGGGTTTGCCTCCAAACCTTAGATCCAGGAGCTCCTTCCCTACTGGGGGACCCATCTACCCTTCCCCTGTCAGGGTTGCAGGAAGGGTTTCTCTATCAGCAAGAATTCAATAAGGCAGGGATTATTCATCCATAGGAAACTTGACCTTGGAGGTGCTTTTTTGAGGAGGAGGAACACTTGTGATTTCATGGTAACAAAGTTTCAATTTTTTAAGTCTGGGGAGTCACTCTATATTTCTACCCCTCCCCACCTCCTGCCCCCACTTAATTTATTTAAATCTCATTTCTTTTCTTTCCTCATTGCCCATTTAACTTTATCTTTTAATTCTTGGTCCAGATAACCTCAAGTTAGCTGTGCCCAGAGCAAGGGGGGGGTGCTTATTAACTCTTTC
>PVHY01002790.1:0-46567 GCA_004024945.1 Uropsilus gracilis
GACGTAGTGGTGGAGAGCATGGTTCTGCCTCTTCCAGGGCTGGAAAAGTACCAAGTTCTCTGTGCCTCCTCTTGCTGAGCTGGAAAATGGGCTTAGGAACAGCGCTGTGGTGCGGACTAGGTGATCGTACCGGTCAGGGGCATGGGGCAGATCTGCGCGCCAAATATTTGCTTCAGTGTTAGATGATGGGGGAGGGGGGAGAGGACGGAGAGGGGGGCTCTCTCGAGGCTGGTCTTGTCCCTGCAGGTGCAGTGTTGTTGGTTGTTGTTCCCTTCCTTTCCCCTCCTCTCCCCTCCCCTCCCTTTTTTTGTTTTTTAAAGCGAAACTTAATAGGAGGTGCTTTCAGCGTGTAAGGAAAAGGGGAGACTTGTAAACGCCCCCGCCGCCACGGGTAGAAATACAGACAACTGGAGGGGGAAAGGCAGCTGTTATGCTAACGGTCGCTAACGGCGCCCCAAAGCAGCCGGACCAGCCAGCTGGGCAGAGGAGACCGACGGAAGAAGCCGCGGCCCGACAGCCGCCGCCGCCAGTGGAGGAAGCAGCGTGGGCCGCCTAACCCGGTCCCGCCGCCTTCTCGCGGCTGCCTGCAGGGGGCGCGCTCCGTTCGCCAGCACCGCGCGGCGCGTGCTGCTCCCTCCCCCGAGGCTGTTGTCCCCTAACCTCGGCTCAACCAGGAAGCCTCCTCTGACCACAGCGGCCACGTGCTTCCTCCTTCTCTGAACCCCCAAGGCCTCCTCTGCACTTGCATCATTTAGGACTTGGACACGTGCTGCCTGGTTTGCTAAGTGTGTTGGATGGATTGATGGTCTAAGTCTTTACTCCACAGCAATATCCTACCCTTGTGTTTCGCTCCCATCATGCTCAAGCCCTGG
The DNA here is from genome assembly GCA_004024945.1 of Uropsilus gracilis. Taxonomy (NCBI): domain Eukaryota; kingdom Metazoa; phylum Chordata; class Mammalia; order Eulipotyphla; family Talpidae; genus Uropsilus; species Uropsilus gracilis. Next base: position 873 of record PVHY01002790.1, read on the forward strand.
CACTCTGGTGGCCACCTAACGAGAGCCCAGCAAGCACTTAACCTGCCTCTACAGGTCTCGCCAGTAGTGACTCCCAAAGGAGATTCTCAGGGTCAATGTCTTAGTACACACACACACACACACACACACACACACACACACACCCCACAACACACATGGTAGCTCTTTGACCTTGGGCACACTGTGGCCCTTCTGAGTCTGTTCCTTCATCCTTATCTCTGAGTGGGTTGAGGCAGAGGTGGTCAAAGAATTCTGTAGCCAGATCAATGTTTTTGCTTTCATGAGGAAAGAATATATATTTATCTATTAGGTCAGCAAAAAGACACTTGAAAGTTGAAAAATAAAATGGAATGACTAGCATTTTGTAACAATCAGATGATAAAGTATTTATGAAAGCTCTTTGTTACTCAGAGAGGCTTCATAAAGGTTCGGCACTTTTTTCCATTGCTAAAATACATAGGAGGCGTTCAGTAAGGGTTTCTGGAGGAGAATGAAGTTGTTTTTTCTGGGGGGTGAGGCAGAGTCAAGTCACATGATAGAATCCACATAGAAATGTGAAAGTTGAGGCTGCAAGAAAGTCTGATGTGTGCCAACGACTTGTCCGGACGTGAAAGGCATCCATATGGTCTGGTCGGTGGTGAATGAATTCACAGCAATTGCTGTGGGCATGTGGGCAGGCGGCAGAGGCTCTGCCACTGAACAGAGACCTGAGATGGGCCTCAAAGATTGACTTGGATTTCTGTAAGGAGGCAGAGGGAAGGCCACTAAGACTGGGAATGCAATGAACAAAGGGGTGAGGCAGGAAGGGTTGCATGGCTTGACCTGCAAGGGTTGGAGAGCAGACATCTCAGCTTTGAGCACCGTTGTAGTCACAGTGACTAGCACAGTCCTTGGTACATCGTCGGTGGCCAAGAAGTGTTTGTGAAGGGAGGACAGCGGAAGGGGCAGAGAAGGAAGGGAATGAATTGTGTCAAGTGAACATGAAAGCTTCCCATAAATCACAGCACACAAACAAGTAAAGGGGGGGGGGGATAAAAGAAGCAAACGGAAAACAGAAGGACTCAAATACTTGAAGCAAAACCATCGCTTCCCCACTTGAAAGCCCTGCCTGACTTGTTCAGCTCCCTACCCTGAGTGCCGAAACAGAAACCAGCGCGTTCCTGTTTATTTGTTGAAGGGCGCGTGTGGGTGAGAGCAGCAGTCTGTAGGAAGGGTATGAACTGCGGCGTCAGAAAGTCCTGGGTCTGAATCCCGGCTCTGCTAGCACTTGCCTGGGTGGTCTCAAGCAAGTTCCTCACAGTACTGGGACCTCACAGGGTTGGCCTTAAGCTTAAGTGACATGGAATATGTACCTTCAGCCTGAACAGATTTCTGAAGAGTGCTTTGTATATAGCAGGCCGAGAATAAGTAGCTGTTGGTTGAGAGGTGGGTCAGGGACCTTGACTTTTTTTTTTCGTAGGCCTCATCTGCAAAGAGCGTGGCTGATTAGCGCCAACATGATGCTCGGACTGCTGGGAGCATATGCAGGTGTGGAGGCTGTGAGGGGATATAGACGTCTAGGGTGGTAGCAGTAGAGATGGAAAAAATGGAAGGGTGAACAGAGACAAAGCAAGAAGAAGTGTTATCTTTGAAGGGAAGCTGCTGGGAGACAACCACAAACTAGGAGGGGAAGTAGGTATGCGCCCAGAAAGATGCAGAGACCTGCCAGGTGTGTTTTACAGCTAAAGAGCAAGTCGCCGAGGGCTGTCTGGAGCCCCCATCGGAAAGAAGAACCCAGAAGAACTACAGGGGTTCTGCTGTCCCTGCTCAATGAAAACCACAGAGGCCAGTTCCCAGACTCGGCAAGATTTTCAGGCAAAGGTATTTTTCCAGGAACTTTAGAGTGCATGTATTTTCTGCTCTTCTCTCAATAGGTCAGAAAAGCGTCGTCCACAAGGGGGCAGATGATAGCTGGCAGAGTCCAATTTCCATGGAAGTGCACAGCTATGAAAAGGCAATCCTCGCTCCTGGATACCAGAGCTGTCCTGCTCACCCCGGAGGCAAGAGCAGGGTTTTGAGCAGGGTCATTCATTTCCCCAGCCTCATGAGCTGGCGCTGCAATTCCAGAATTGGTATTGAGTTGTCCACTGGGATGTGGGCATGAGGTGGGCGCTTGGCAGCCGCAGAGCCCATGTCAAAGCTCAAGGACATGAGTTCTTGTTCCTATGACACTGCTTCCTACTTCGAGCTCGCTCCTGGCTGCCTTGCTGTTTGTATCTCCCAAGGATCCCCTCCTCTCGGGAGGAGCTGAGAAGCTGATGCCCAGTGGGCCTGATAGCGCAAGCACAGCTTCTGCAAGCTGAGCTCAGTTAGACAGCACCCATTCATTCAGAGCAGAGCCCAGTGTGGGTGTCAGGAGGCAGAAGCCCAGAAGAAGTCAAAAATTCCTTTAACAAATTGACTAAGTGGAAGAGAAGAGGCCCACTTTGGTGATTCAGGGCGTGGCTCTGGGTTCAGGGGGACCAAGGTTCAGTTCCTACCTCTACCACTTCTTCTTTTTTTTGAGACTAGGTCTTGCTATTTTTGCCTGTGGAACTGCAGGCTCTTGTTGCCTGGGGTATCATGGACTCAAGCAATCCCCAGCCTCAGCTTCCCAAGTAGGTGGGATTACAGGCTTGCACCACCACGTCCAGCTATTTTTTGGGGACTAGGTCTCACTATATGACCCCGGCAGAACTCAAACCACGATCCCTGGTCCCAGCCGCGGCTTCCTAGGCTGCTGCCTACAGGCATGTGCCACCATGCCCGGCCTGTCACCTCTACCACTTCTTAACTCTGTCCAGGGGGAGGCCAGTTCGCCTCCTGAGCCCCAGTTTCCTTGTCTAATAGGGAGATAATAGCACCCCTCGGCTTTCAGTTGCATAATGCTCGTCTCCAACCTGTCACCCTCAACCTCCCCCATCCCAGGGGCAATAAGCTAGGAGATTTTTGACATTTAATCCCAGGGCCTGATCGAAGGCTTTTTTTCATTTCCAAGCTGAGTTTAGAAGCTTAACATTCTCTGTTAGGAGATCTTTTCAGGGCCCTGACTCCAGCTCAGCAGAATTAGGTTCACTTCCTCCTCTGCCCAAATGGTAAGCACTCATGGTATGTACACATATAACCCTTGGTTCCCCAGGCCCTTGAAAGAGAGCCTGGCCTTTACTAGCCCTAAACAAGACCTAAAAGAGAAGCCTTTTATATTTAGCTTCAGGCTCTCATAAGTGATTTTTTGGCAGCTCCTTTCCCTTCCTAAATAGGGCTGGATTGGGCTAATATTTAAATAAACTTCATGAGAGACATTGCAACAGAGTGGTTAAAAGCCTTTCTAGCACAGCAGTTATTAGCTGGTAACTACATGGTCTGGCTTCCAATCCAATTACCCCCACTTACTAGCCATGTGTCTCTCTCAGGTTGACTTTTTTCACATGTGAAATGAAGCCAGTCAGGGCCGGGCACGGTGGCTCGTGCCTGTAAGCTTCAGGCTATGAAGCAGCCGGGGCCAGGGATCGTGGTTCGAGTCCCGCCTGGGGCCTGTAGTGAGACCTAGTTCCAAAAAAAACAGCTGGGCGTGGTGGTGTGTGCCTGTAATCCCAGCTATCTGGGAAGCTGAGGTTGGGGATTGCTCGATTGTCTGTGGTATCCCAGGCAACCAGAGCCTGGGGTTCCACAGGCAAAAATAGCAAGACCTAGTCTCAAAAAAAGACAACAACAAAAAAAAAGCACGAAGCCAGTCACAGTACCTTCTTCCCCGGGTGTTTGTAAGGACTGATAAAATACAAGGCATGAAAGGCACTCAACTCGCTGCCTGACCCAAAAAGTGGTGACCCTGCCATGCTCTGCAGCCACGCAGGGCTTTGGGAAAAGGAAGTGTGGAGGTAGCTTGGGGAGAGACATCTGAGGAAGAGTGAGGTCACGAGTAAGAAGTCAGCTCGCTGTCCAGAGCAAACACCCCACACTAGAACATGACCTTGTCCACTGGTTGTCCTCAAAACCACGAGGAACTGCCTTTCCAAGCCCTGTTCTCAGCCAGGTGCTCGGTCCTCAGCAGGTTGAAACCAGCGCGAGCAGCTGGCACTGCCTGCCGTGGCAACCAGCTGACGTGGAGCTTGCCAGAAACCATTCCTCTGCCACGGGGCCAGTCCGACAGGGTGAAGGGTTAGTATGTGTGTTTGCAAGGTGAATGATTGACATCACACGGTCACCTTTGTCTGTGAAGGGGGAGGGTATCTGCACATTCTCATCAGCTTATCAGTTGCCTTGTGTGCAGTGTTTGGGGAAAAAAAAAAAACTAGAAAACACAGTTTTGCTTTTTGGTTTTGGGGTTTTTTCCTAGCCAGGACGTGGTATAACCTCTTGGAAATATCTGTCATGGCTTTAGCCTGAATTCTGTCCAAGTCAAGAAGATTATTGTGCACATTCAATCTTCATATCCCACTTCCTCCACTGATGTTGGCGATCCTAGCACTGTGAACAGGCCTTTTTGAGTTCTGTTCTTAGTTCCTCACCCTTTGTACATCTCTACATATGCGTCCCACCCTCTCACCTCTTTTATTTTTAGATAGGAAATAGAGGCAATGCATGCCCCTGAAAACAAATTCACCAGGCTTGCAGGCTTTGCAGAGTGACCACGTAGTTTCCTTCCTGCCCACAGGACATGGCCGTTACCACATTCTGCTGACCCTTCCAGAGCGCTTCTGCAGCTACAAACATAGATTACATGGGCACAGTGTAGCTTCCTACTCACATTTTACTCCCAGTGCCAAAGCATAGGTCTTCAAAGAAAGTATGTTGGTTGCATGTTTATTCCAAAGTGTGTGGTGCATCTGAGCCCTGGGTACTTGTTCTCTTAAGCTGATGTCACAACAGACTACCAGTCTTTTTTTTTTTTTTTGAGACTAGGTCTTGCTATTTTTGCCCGTGCAACCACAGGCTCACGTTGCCCGGGGTTCCACAGACTCAAGCAATCCCCAGCCTCAGCTTCTCAGGTAGCTGAGATTACAGGCGTGCACCACCACACCCAGCTATTTTTTTGGAACTAGGACTTGCTACATGCCCCCGGCCAGACTTGAACCACGATCCCTGACCCCAGCCACAGCTTCCTAGGGTGTCGTCTACAGGCATGTGCCACCATGGCCGGCCAGTACCACAGTCTTACCTGTTTGGGCTTGCAGTTCTGCTCTTACTTTCTCAAGACTGAGATTTAAAAAGAGGCCATGGGGCCTTGTTTGCTATAAATAACTCATCATTTGCAATACAACTCACCATAGAACAACAGCAGCCCAGTGCACCCATTTTCTTCCCTGTGCTGTGCAGGATCAACACAAAGGTTAGCACTGGCTCCAGTAGGTTGAGTGCTTGTTGCCTGAGATCAGAGTTATAAAGATTTTGATGCCATGTTCATCTTTGGGGAGTCTTTAAGCAGCCTGAGCTCAGAATTTTGGCTCAGAAAATAAAATGTAGGAGTTTCTGAGTCTGTCTGTCTGTCTGTCTCTCTCTCTCTTTCTCGATATGATGAGGGGATAGCCTGTCCTCTAAAAGTCTGCAAATCCAGGGAGGCAGCAGGGCAGAAGAGTAAAGAAAACAGAGTCTGGGATGCTTTGGGCAGTATTTAGTGTTAAAAAATGAGAAAGCACTTTAAAAACGCAGTTGGTAGAGTCTGATTGGTTGCTTTCTGCTGAATCGTGGCATAACTCAAATTTGGATCCAGAACTCCAACAAAACTGAGCAGCCCTTTCTTCCAAGTGTTTTCCATGTAACCATGAACCTGATCTTAGTTCTATCTTCTGCGCCTATGTTTTGGTCCTGGCAAAAAGCGGCCACCTTGAGAACAGCCCAGACTTTTCTGTGCCTGCGCTGTGAAACACAGCTGGTCAACTTATGAGAAATCTGATATTTTCCTCTTTTAAAATGGGGAAGGGTGTTTTGATCATGTTTCAGTCTCACAAGATGGCCCTGTTATTCTTGCAAATAAAGCAGAAACAGGAAAAAGCCACCACAACTACCACGGTTTCAGGGTTACAATAAAACTCTGCCACTTAACAACTGGGTGACTGGAGGCAAATTATTTCACCTCTGTTTGCCTCAGTTTCTTTGACTGTGAAATGGGGAAGATGACTATTTTGACATTAAAATGACTATTATGGGTTTAATGAGCTTTTTAATGAGCAGATTGTAAAGCATTTAAAGTCATGCATGGTACGTGGAAATGCTATATAAATACTGGAAATAAAAATAAAAATGTTAATGTTCCTCTTTTAGATCTGCTTTTCCTAGGCTAGAAATTTCAAGCCATTCACTCCCTGATCTTGAACCCACATGGCACAATTTTTTTTCCTACTGGGCAAAAACTGAGCTCCATGTTTTTCTGTTTTGCTTTGTTTTTTTATTATATTATGTCATTGTGTACCCCAGGGTTCTCCCATTTCCTTAACACCCCTTAACCATCTTTTTCTTTTGTGCCCTCCACCTCCCCCATTTTCTTCCTCCTCCCCCTCTCTTGTTCTATGATTTGATTCTGTTGGTTGTTTCAAATTTTTCTTATACATTTGTTTTTCCTATATCTTTCTTTTTTTTTCTTTTTTTGTTTTTTGTTTTTGTTTTTTTTTTTTGAGACTAGGTGTCGCTATTTTTGCCCGTGGAACCGCAGGCTCTCGTTGCCCGGGGTACCACCGACTCAAGCAATCCCCAGCCTTACCTTCCCAGGTAGCTGGAATTACAGGCGCGCGCCACCACGCCCAGCTATTTTTTTGGAACTAGGTCTCGCTACGGGCCCCAGGTGGGACTCGAACCGCGATCCCTAGCCCAGGCCGCTTCATAGGCTGAAGCTTACAAGCATGAGCCACCATGCCCGGCTCTGTTTTTCCTATATCTTTCATACAAGTGAGACCATCCTACAATTCTCTTTTTCTTTATGGTTTATTTCTGCTAATATGATTCCTTCTAGCTCCATCCATGTCGCTGCAAATGACATGTTTGTCCTCTTTGATTGAGGCATAATATTCCATGAGTTCCATGTTGTCTGGTGCTTATCTTAGAGGGGAAAACTTAAAGAACATCCTGTCCCCGGGCAAAAAGTTCCCTATAAAGGCAGGAGTGTACCAGCTAAAGTCCTTACTACGTTGGCTTTTGCCTGGGGCTGCTCTTGGGTCCTACGGTGTCTCTAGAGAGCTTGCCCAGCCTTCTGGGGAAGAGTTGCCCTGACTACTGAGCTGGGTGCAGTGCTCAGCCTTCCCAAGGTGCCGCACCATGGCAACAGGGCTGGGCCCTGTGGGGCTTCAGAGCAAGATAGCAGCCTGGGACCCAGGTCCAGGCCTCAGCGGCGATCAATCATGCTACCAGGCTGGCAAGTTGTGGTGCAGACAGTAGAGGCTGCTCGTCTCCAGGCCTCTCCTTTCTCCGCATTCTCCTGGCACCAGTTGCCCCAGAAAGACTCCTGAAGTCAGTTCACCAAGGCCGGGTGCCTAGAATGGTGATGGGTTCCTGAGAAAGTTCTCTGGAGCGTCCAGGAAGCTTCAGCGCCACACTCAGCTCTTGGCATCTGTCAGTTTCAGGAACACCAATCACCAGACTGCAGGCATCTGCACTGTCTGTGTCACAAGCTCGGGCAGGGCTGGGTTCCTGTTGGGCAGGAACAGGAGGGGTTCAAAGGGCACCTGGTTCCCAGATGTTGTCCATAGAGAGCTGAGTGCATTTCTGTGGAAAGGGAAAATAACAGTGTCTCCTTAACAACCAGCATACACACTGGGACTCAGCCAGCCAATGTTTGCCCAGCGCCTGCCAGCTACTGAGGGAGGCGGAAGAGGAGACCAAGACGAATCAGTGGTTCTTGCCCTTAAGGACTGAGTCCTCTCCCTGAGGAGCCAGCCACATATACAACTAGCTACACTAGAAGGCCAAAGTCATGCACTGATTTGACATTTGCTGAACACATTTGGGGGGTGGGGCCGGAGGCAGGTACTACACTAGATGCTGCAGATACACAGTGGACAAGAAGAGTGGAAAAAACTCTACCCTGATGAAGCGCATACCCTAATGAGGGGGGTGTAGAAGGAAGTAGACAGCTCTGAGAGTGAGGGGGTACTGGTCATTGTCAGAGATAGGGCATTGGGAACAAAGGGTAGGAATGGCTTATCAGCCTTTGGTGAATCTCAAATTTCGGGAAGCTTCTGAGAGAACCTGGCATTTGAACCAAGATCAAGGGTGCCATTTGGCATGGCTAACATGTGAATGGCATTCCCTGGAGTGGACTACCTCCCACCCTACCTCCTGTGGCATTCCTGGCTAAGGGACCCATGGAAGTCAACCAAGTGGTTGTAGTGGGTGTAGGGAACTGAAAGTGAATTCAAGTGATTGGGGTGAAAGGACAAGTGGTAAATGTGGATGGCAGGAGTCTGGGAGTTGGAAACCCACCATTGTGCAACCATCATAGTAAAAAGTAGACAAGACTTATCAACGGATGCTTAGTTTTATGGAGATTTTTTTTTTTTTTTTTTTTTTTTGAGACTAGGTCTCGCTATTTTTGCCTGTGGAACCACAGGCTCACATTGCCTGGGGTACCACAGACTCAAGCAATCTCCAGCCTTAGCTTTTCAGGTTGATGGGATTACAGGCAAGTGCCACCACGCCCAGCTATATATTTTTGGAACTAGGTCTTGCTATGTGCCCCCAGCGGGACTCAAACCATGATCCCTGGCCCTGGCCGCAGCTTCCTAGGCTGCCGTTTACAGGCATACACCACCATGCCCAGCCTGGTGGAGATTTTAATGAGAGGTAGGACATTTACATGATCTTAAAGAGCCTTCCCACAGCCTGCTCAGTACATGCAAGGGACAGGAGGAAAGTAGCTACACGATCGAGAACTCAGGCACCATCTTGAATGGGTCATCAAAATTAACATCCCTGGGGGGTAAATCCTTGAGATTACAATGTTGTGAAACTTATATATAAATTAAAAAAAAATAAAATAATTAACATCACTGGTGCAAAATGGCTAATTCATCTAAGGCCTCCACATAAGCATATGAGGCCTTCGCAATATCCGGCAGAAAGACAGCTGTTCAGTCTAGTCAGGACGAAAGAGGCAAACACAATACGGGGAACATCTGTTGGAACTGTTAGCAGGAGCTGGGCGTGGTGGCGCCTGCCTGTAATCCAAGCACTGGGAGGGAAGAGGCCAGGGATCACTTGAATTCACAAGTTCAAGACTACTTCAGGCAACATAGCGAGACCTGGTCTCGAAAAAGCAGCTGGGCATGGTGGCGGGTGCCTGTAATCCCAGCTAGCTGGGAGGCTGAGGCTGGGGATCACTTGAGTCCACAGGATTGAGACTACCTAGGAAACATAACTAGACCTAGTCTCAAAAAAAAATGTTATCAGGAGTAGGAAGCAAGTTCTTTGAAAATAGCAAGGTCATAAAAGACCCCCAAATTGTCATGGAAATGTTTCAGGTTAAAGACACTTAAATAGAACAACTCAATGCAACCTCTGGCACTTGAGTAGTTCCTCTGTGGGTGGAGAGGACAAGTCCTCAGTGTGTCAACTGATGGAGCTGTGCCAGGGACAGGAGACACAGTAGTAGTCTGTTAGCTTTATGAAGCTGGTAGCTCTGCCATGGCTGTGTCAGGGGAGTAGTTCTACTGAGGCGAAGGAGAGAAGGCTCATGATGTGGAACTTTCAAAATGGCTCATACAAAAGTATGTGCATGTGCATATATGTGGTGTCCATAGATATATTTACGGAATATGTGATGTGGGTATGTGTACTGTACAAGGAACACTGAATAGCCATTATCCAGATTCACATACTGTTAACATTTTATTCCACTTCTTTTATCACTTGCTTTCTCTCTCCCCTCAATGGTCATTACTCATCTATTACTAATACATGTATGTATCTCATATATATAAAAAACATTATATGTTATAAAATATTATGTGATATACATATAGTATATCATACATGTCACATAATGTGGTACATACTACATATTATATATATAATGTTAACAAGAGGTAAATCTGGTTAAAAGCTGTCCAAGTGTTCCTTGTACTATTTTGATTTTTGTAATTGTAAATTCAAAGTAATCACCAGCTAAAATTGTTAAAATGTTATGGTCAGGTGTCAGGTACAAAGAATTGGGAGATGAACTAAAAGTAACAGTCAGACCTTTCCCACTCCAGTTTTACTGAGATATAATTGACATATAACATTGTGTGTCTGTATAAAGTAAAGACAAATATGCAACTATTGCAAAATGATTACTATCATAGTATTAGCTGGCATTCTATCACATCACATTACCATATTTTCTGATATGGAAACATCTGAAAGATCTGCTTGCTTAGCAACTTTCAAGTGTCTAGTAAAGTAGTGTTAATTTTTGCCACATGCACAGAATTTCCACATATTTTAACTGCAAGTTTGTACCCCTTTAATCTACATCACCCCATTTCAAAGCAATCAGATCTTGAAGAGACACACATCAGGGCTGGATTCTGGATTTTCTCTTGAGAACAATGAAGTATACAAAACAGACTCAGGAAAACAGCAAAACAATTGGCTTTGTTTTCTAACGCATGCCTTCCGTTATTTATAGATTTGTGATCATGTCACTTGTAGCTCATTACAGCGCCAGGAGGGCACAGAAAAAGCTGTGTTCTCACCTGAGTGTAGGGGAGGTGTTGGGTCTCAGAGAACACATAAAGATGGAGAAAAGGCGAACACATCACAGGCTGAGCACAGAGAGGGGTGGGGAAACTTTCTGAGTGCCTGTTAGGATTGGGGAATACCACACCAGAGTTTTCCAGGAAGAATGAGCCATGGTGTTCTGTTCCCAGAATGTCCAGTGGTCTCATGGGACTGGAGGATTGGTGGGGGCGCATCCTGGATTTGTCAGAGGCAGCCGGAGACGGGGCTTGGGTTTCAACCTGATTTTGCAGGACTGTGAAGAGGTTTGTGGGGCTGCAGCTGCTGGGGATAGAGGTTCCAGTGGCCGAGAGGATGGATGTTGGGAAGAGAGACTGATGTTTTGTAAAAAATGACCCTGTCAGAGAAAACCTTCAAACTCTGGGAAGGATTGGTTCCCACCCACCCAGAGCAGGAACTGGAGACTCTGTCAGCCTTTAGGCCAGCAGGTGGGGGTGGGGTAGAGCAGTAGGAAATGGAGGAAATAGAAACTGCTTCTCAGGCCCCACCTCCAATTTCTACTCCCCAGTTTTTCCCTCCCTCCTGGAAGGAAGCCCAGATCGCATTATGGCAGATGTTAGCACTGGGAAATCTTTGCTGGCTCCACCCCACCGACAACCACTGGTGTGGGGGCAGGGAGTCAGGCAGTAGCTGTCTGGCTGACATCTCTCTCTCCCCTGGGGCTGCACCTTCCTCCAGACAGGGCTTTCTCCTGGGTGGTCCCTGCAGAAGCCAACCCACGCCATTTCTGGAATCTACTTCTTCCCAATCCTGGGCATTCCCTCTGGCCCGCATGCCCAAGCTCATCTCCCTATTCTGCCTTCTCCTGGCTTCCTTCCTTATTGGCGTCGAAACTTCCTTCTCACTTCACATTCCTCCCTTTCTGCCAAAGAAAGTCCCAAAGCTCTAGTCAAACCCAAATAATCTGGGTTTGACTCAAAAGTGAGCTAATGTCGCCAGAATTGACCAAAATAATGGAGGCACTTTAGGGACTTAACAACTTGGGGGAAAAGATGTTTGCTCCAGAGGGCCTTCTTCCTGCAGCTTAGGGCATGGTTTGGAGGGCTGGTTTATGAACTGGGCTGAGACCAACTTGAGGATAATAGGGGGAATGGAGGCAAGATCGTATGCAATAGGTGGTTGCACCTAGATGGAGGACTGTCTGGGTTTCCTACCTGATCAAAGAGGTGACTGGCTGTGTCATTCATTGAGAAAGGGATCACAGGGCAGGACAGACTCTGGGGGTGAGGGGGAAGGAAAGGGTGATGACTGTGGCTGGGTAACTCCATTTGAGTTGTCTGCGGTCTACCATATGTGACTGCCCTGTAGGTACTCAGATTGGGACATCTGGAGCATAGGAGCAGAGTCTGGTCTGGAAGCAGATTTTAATATTTTCATACACACATATACACACCACACAAACATACACATGCCACACAACATGCACACATATACACCATACCGCATACCATACATACCACATACACATACACCACATACAAACACATCCCACACACAAATACACGCATACCCATCACACACGCACACACACATACCACCACAGCCACCACACCTGAGACCTTCCATCCTGGTATATTCACAGGATAATTTAGCTCAGGGCATGTTGCCAGGAGGTGTGATGTCATCATTGGAGACAAGGCCCGGGCGTTCCTTGCACAGAGCTTTGCAGTTGTCCCTTCAGAGACACTGTGCACAACCTCAGGAACCACATTTCTTATAGAAATGCCACTTTTCCGGTCCCCTGTGAACGGTGTCACCAGAGGCCTTTGCTGGAGGATGTGGGTGAGGTTGAGGTGGGTCAGGTGGAACATGTGGCTTGGTAGGGAAAGAAAACCGTGGAACAGTTTGGTCCCTCCCCTCTCCAAGGGTATGAGCACTGTGTCTGCGTCCTTGCCCTGGTCCTGGTCAGTTCCCATCCTGGTACTGCAGGGAAGGCAGCCATCGCCCTCTCAGTTGCACAGGATGTTCTCAAGCTGCTGCCAAGAGCAAATCACCCTCAGTCAGCACTTCCTCCAGCCTTGGAGGCACAGGGTGGGGCAGCCTGCGTGGGGGTGGGGGGCAGAGGAGCTTTTTTCATCAGTTGGGAGAAAAACAATAGTTACATCCTGCTAGCAAAAACCTGTGTGCCTGGAGGTGGGGGTTGAGGCAGTTCTCCTACCCCTAAGTGTTAACAAGAAGAAAGGAGACTTTCTATGTGAGCCCAGGACCCCATGCAGGGTGTCTGTTTTTACCAGGAAGAAATCTTGAAAGTCAGCCAGGGCTGTACTCATTGATTCTTTCACAGAGGGCTGGTCTTTGCTGGGTGGGGTGGGGCTGGGGCCAGTGCCCTCGGAGGACTGCCAGCCTAGGTGCAAACACCCAGTGACATCAGAGCCCTAGGTCCCAACATGGCCCAACCTCATCACAGGTTACCCAATAAGTTGCCCAGGGACGCCCTGCGTCGAAGAGACAAGCACTTGTGGCCAGGAAGGAGATGATCCAGTCTCTACCTGCATGCACAGATGGTCCAGAGTGCTGGGTGGGCTTTCCACTGGAGAGGGCCAGTGGTGAGCATGAAGCCCCACTGCACACCCAAAGTCACACTGCCACACTGTCCTTCTGTTGTAAAGGAAACAAATGGGCCCAAAATGTAGACTCCAAGGGCAAGTACTGGACTATCCCCAGGAGCAGCTGCCCCAGTTGTGATAATATCCTAGAGGCGGGAGAGGGTTTGCTCTCACCCCAACCTACAGTCTTTTTTTTTTTTTTTTTTTTTGAGACTAGGTCTTGCTATTTTTGCCTGTGGAACCGCAGGCTCTCGTTGCCCGGGGTACCACAGACTCAAGCAATCCCCAGCCTCAGCTTCCCAGGTAGCTGGGATTACAGGCACGCACCACCATGCCCAGCTATTTTTTTTTGGAACTAGGTCTCGCTACGGGCCCCAGGAGGGACTCGAACCGCGATCCCTAAGCCCCGGCCGCTTCATAGGCTGAAGCTTACAAGCACGAGCCACCGTGCCCGGCCTACAGTCTTGACAGTCACTGGCGTTTCTGGGAAGTCTCCCAGCAATAAACTGCTGCCCTGCCAGTGGTCAGAGGTCTGAACCAGAGCTCACCTGCTCTCACTGCCTCACCCATCCCCTTCCGCTTCAGCTGAGAGTTTGCTAGACGCACCTTCCAGAGTCACTGCAAGTGTCCCTAGTTGTCTTCCACCCAGCTTTTCTTCATGCATCCATGGAAAGGCAACTGTCACAGTCAGGGTTGGAATCCAGGAGTTCCCGACCCACAGCCGTGGCTGGCGATTCTGAAACAAGGGCAGAGGGGAGTAGAAGTAACGCTGTTCCAGACCTGGAAAGAAGCTAGGGGTGGAGGCGTGCCAGGGCTCATGAGAATCAAATACTACATTTTCAGAAAATGTATGAAAATAAATAAATATAAATAAATATAGTTAACTTAGAACTACATATACTTAGAATGAAATAAATTATATTAATAACAAAGGCAATAAATACTCCCAAACTCATTGTTTTCCAACCATGCAACTCTGTTTTACTATTTTCTATGCAGTTGAAGTTATATTTTAACCATTATATCAGTCTGATGAAAATGACATATAACAGTGTGCATCTGTATACCTCTTCCCTGTTGAGGTTAGCAGCTGGAGATCAACCATGATAGGGGTATTTACATCTCAGAAATCAGCAAATACTATGAACCCGGGTTTGATTTATTTCTTTGATGATTATTGAGACCTAAGAAAGCAATGGAAAGAAATGTTAACAATTCAGATTAAACTCAACCTTGTGCCATATCTGCAGCTGTTACTTTGTGAACAATACCAAATAACAAGGAAGCAATCTTCCAGAGTTTGAAAACCATTATCCTATTCAGCAAACAAGTCACTCAAATTAAAGAAGAACTAATGAAGTTCTGACGTCTGTCTTTGTCGTTTTACACTTAAATGAAAATATTAACCAATATTTATGTCAGAACTACCTTATTTATTTCATCAGTCACAATCACAAATTGGCTAGAGATACTAGAATCCAGCAAACACCAATGAAAGCATTCTGTGAAGGTCAGTGGCTACAAGGAATTTATAATAAAAAGTATTGTGTGCTTTATTATTATGTGATTTGTGTGTTTTAGTCTTTATATCAGTAACATAATTAACTCGGATACATACATACACACCTAAGTAGGCACATACATACATTTCTCCCCCAGAGAACTGGTTGTTAAACATTTACCAACACACCACTCACTAAGCCCAAGGTTCAGAACTACTTTGGCACCAGAAACAAATGCCCAAGTCCAGGAGGCACTCCAACCCTGACCAAACCAGGTAGAGGACAGACCAAAAAAAATACATATATATATATTTTTTTAATTAAAGCAAAGAAATAATTTTTTTTAATCTCCATGAAGGTAGGGACCTTGCCTTTCTCTTTCATAGTGGTATCATTAGTGTCTGGATAATACCTGGCAGTTTTTTTAGAAAAAAAAAAATGAATGGTCCTTCTATGCCTCAGATCTCACTTTTTCCTCACAGTATCACCCAGAGGTGCCTGTGACTAGAGACCAAGGTCTCTTTAGCCTAGAAATTTCCCTCTCTACAGGTTCCTTGTTTCACCTTCAGCCTGGTTCTGAAAGTATTCTATCTGCAGCATGACCTTTGAGTGCCAGGCAGGAAGTTCCACTGCTTTCCTTTTAGGACACTGATTCCAAAAGTTGGCCTAGGCTAGCTTGCTGCCTCCTCCACCTGACAAACCACTTTGAGCTAACTATGCCTGTGTAGACTAAATGAGAAGAAATTGGAGGGGGAGGTGGAGAGTAGCAAGGCATTCTGGGAAATCCAGAAAACTATAGCCCACACCAGAAGCCATTTGCCTTGGAAAAGAGCATAGACTGCCTCTCAACTTAACACCTATGGAGATTTCCAGTTCTGGCTGCCACTTACTCTCTGTGGGCCCTCCAACAAGTCACTTTACTGTGGTGAGCTTCAGTCTTCTTATGTAGAAAATGATGGCAAGAGGCTGCTATAGAAGATTTCCTTCACCAGCTTGAAAGATTGGGGGGGTGACTGCTGATATAGAACCCTATAATCTGAGAGGAGGAGTGAAGATGCTGATCCACCAGAGGAAGGCATCACCTGAGACTTTGAACAATTATTTAGGAAGGAAAAGCATGTGGAAAAACATCCCAGTTGTCAGGGAAAACTGGGAAAGCCTGATGGTTTACTAAGGGACTGGACTCAAGGGTGCCATTTGGGTCTTTGCAAGAGCCTCCCATGAGGCTCTTGTCTGAGTCAGAGAAATCAGGGTCTCACGACCATGTACCATTTACATTTTTTATGTTCTCAGGTTCTTCAAATGCCCTGGCGCCAATCCTCACTCCTGTAGATGCATGCCCACGCCTGCCTCCCACATCTTGAAACCACTGCCAAAGACAGGCCAGGTGATACAAAGCAATTTTCCAGAGTGGATGAGAAGGTTCTTCTGGGCCCCTCCTCCCCTTGTCTTCCCTGGGATAGAGGTAGATTGTGGGGTCTATGGTTTTAAGAACCACCCCTGTGCCCAACCGCATTGTGGGTTCAACTCCAAAAAGGTTAGTCTGAGGTCTCTTGCTCTGCCTGGATTTGATGATGTTCAGGAAAATCCTGGGGAAATGCAAAGGCTGGCCTTTTTCAATCCCCCTCCACACTGCAGCTATGAGTGGAGCCTTTCCTGAAGGTTTCTACAGCTACTCTGTCCGCTATGAGTGGAGCCTTTCCTGAAGGTTTCTACAGCTACTCTGTCCCCATGCTTCCAACTACCTGCTATTTTGAGCCCAAATTCACATCCTGACCTTCCTACAGAAGTTTTCATTAATTCAGCATTTACTACATGCCAGGCTTTGTGTGGAGGTGTTGGAGCTTCTGAACCTAACCTAGTAGCAAGCCTAGTGTAGTCCCTCTGCTCTTTGTCAACTGAATGAGTGGGTAAGTCTTCAAATCAACCTTGAAAAGCAGGTATTAATTATTTCCTGTTCTACCATTTAGGAGACTGAGGTAACTTGTCCAAGGTCATGGTTAATAAGACAAAAAGACTCAAGATTCAAACCCAGATAGACCTGGTTTTGAATCCTATCTTTTTGTCTTACTAACACACACACAGAACTCTTTAAGTCCCCCTCACCTCAACCTCCATCATACAGGAAGGTTCTAATTTAGCAGATATGACCCTATGATATTTTTCTTCCAGTTATTCTGACTGGAAGCCTCCAGGCAGAGGACACATAGGCCAGCTGCTGCATCTACAGATGCTTCCCACCACAAATGGCAGGTCATATCTTGAGGATCAACCCTACAATAAGTCAGGCCGGGCATGGTGGCACATGCCTGTAAGTAGCAGCCTAGGAAGCTGTGGCCAGGGCCAGAATCGTGGTTCGAGTCCTACTCGGGGCATCGTAGCAAGACCTAGTCCCAAAAAAATAGCTGGGCGTGGTGGCGCACGCCTGTAGTCCCAGCTACCTGGGAAGCTGAGGCTGGGAATTGCTTGAGTCTGTAGTACCCCAGGCAACATGAGCCTGCGGTTCCACGGGCAAAAATAGCGAGACCTAGTCTCAAAACAAACAAACAAACAAACAAACAAAAAAAAAAAAACCCTATAATAAGTCAGCTGCCCCTGGGAACTCCCACTGTCTCCTTGGGAAAAGCACGGTGTGGCCAGACACAGTTTGTGGTTTGTCAGCGGAGGAGGAGGCACTTCCGGGAAGTTCTAGTGATAGAAGGATTTCCTTTTAGGGAGCTGCTGTGCCTGTGGCTGCTGTCATGGAGGACAGCTCCACCTTCCACTGTAGAACTGTACACAGCCTCCACGAACCCCTGTCTGCTCAGAGGAACCTACTGACCTCTTGTGGGCAGAGTAAATGCACTGCAGCCAACAGCGGGGAGAGCAGACTCAGCCAGTTGCTTTTCCCAAAGCTGTGCTCCCACATTTTCCTGTCCTGTGGAACCAGCTTCCCGCACCGGGTTTGATGGATTTCCACTGGCCTCTTGACTTTCCATTGCCTCAATTTCTTCTCCTGTTAAATGGGGATAAACAAAGACCCCATCACACATGAGATAAAGCTTTCACGGGCAGGGGGGGGGGCAGTGGAAAAATGTGGGGGATAAGTTCAAGATGCCAAGCCCCCAGGAGAGCACTCATAAAATTCTTGGTACTTGACCAGAATTTTTAGCGACCATTTAATAATAATAATCTTTTTCCAGGGCACGATGGCTCATGCCTGTAAGCTTTAGCCTATGAAGCGGCGGGGCTAGGGTTCGCGGTTCGAGTCCCGCCTGGGGCCCGTAGTGAGACCTAGTTCCAAAACAAATAGCTGGGCGTGGTGGCGCGTGCCTGTAATCCCAGCTACCTGGGAAGCTGAGGCTGGGGATTGCTTGAGCCTGTGGTAATCCCGGCAACGAGAGCCTGCGGTTCCACGGGCAAAAATAGCAAGACCTAGTCTCAAAAAAAAAATAATAATAATAATCTTTTTCCACACCACAGCACATGTAGAAAATATTTGCCTAGCAACACTTGAGCACAAAGGAAGAGGTTGCTTGCAACCAGAGCTGCCCTAGACTCAGGCCAGCTACCCACCAAAGCCAAGGACACCAACAGCTCAGCTTCCCTGAAATCTTTTTTGCAGCCCCTGGGGTGACAGTGTGAGTATCTACAGAAGCTGTGATGAGCCTTGTTGAGGTTCTCTTTCCCTTTCACTTAAGTTGGTCCACCAGGGATTTGAGTGGGCGGCCCTGTTCGCAGTGACCACAGACACAGGCTGGCATGGTCACTGATCAGTGGGCAAGCCTGGTCCTGGTGGTGAGGCAGAGATGTGCCAGGCTCCAGGTTACCACACCCTTTCCTAAGATAGACAGGGACGGAGATCACAGTCAGCCCACAGACCTCTGGGCTAAAGCAGACTGCATTTTAGTCAGAAGGTCAGTCAGAAACCAAAGACAGAGTTCAGCCAGAGCAAAACTGTGAGACAGAGGTAGCCACCTTCTGTCTCTCTTAAGCGTCGTGCTCTCTTTTCTCTTCCTCCTACTCATCTGCACCTCAGTGATTCATTTGACCAAGAAGCCTCCCATGAGTGGCAACCAGTTGCCAAAGCCTGTACCAGGTACTGGGGTGACTGGGATCACCTTGCTTCAAGGAACTTGGTCTGGTAGACAGAAAGGCGGGGGGGAAGCAGGCTCTGTGCAAGGTGCCAGGAGCTCCAAGTGTGTCTGCAAAGAAAAGGTGAGGGCAATGTCCCAGTATCAGAGAGTGGGGACAGTCAGCAAGGACACCCAGAAAATAAAGGGGATGTGGGGGAGGGAAGAGTAAGCAGGATGGATTGAGCAAGCTTCCCCTAGAAGAGGACAGGCATGAGGGAAGCATTGAGACCTCTGGAGAACCAGGCCTGTTCAAAGCACTTCAGTTGGGCTAGAATCTAAAGTGTTAGATGAAGTGCATGGGGGGAAGGAGGAAGCCAGGCAAATCAGGAGCCAGATCTGAGCGGTGCCACCAAAAGGTGTCTCCCCTTCATTCTTTCTTCTTTTTTTTTTTTAGACTAGGTCTTGTTGCCCGTGGAACTGCAGGCTCATGTTGCCTGTGGTACCACAGATTCAAGTGATCCCCAGCCTCAGCTTCCCAGGTAGCTGGGATTACAGGTACGCGCCACCACCCAGCTATTTTTTTGGGACTAGGTCTCACTTTGTTGCCCCAGGCGGGTCTCGAACTGCAATTCCTAGTCCAAGCCGTGACTCCATAGGTTGTCGTTTATAGGCACGTGCCAATGTGCCTGGCTTCCCCTTCATTCTAATGCTAACAGGGGGCCACATAGGCCTTTTGGACAGGGCAGCAGCAGAATGCAAATGACTGTAAGACTCACTGCTCTGGCGACGGAGGGAAGGGCAGATGTGGAAGCAGAGAGACCGGAAGGAGGCTCAGTCTTCGAATGTTCAAAGCCTGAACTGAGATCTTATCAGGGAGGCCGGAAAGGAAGGGTCGGAGAAT
The DNA here is from genome assembly GCA_004024945.1 of Uropsilus gracilis. Classification (NCBI taxonomy): domain Eukaryota; kingdom Metazoa; phylum Chordata; class Mammalia; order Eulipotyphla; family Talpidae; genus Uropsilus; species Uropsilus gracilis. The sequence continues at coordinate 20,602 of PVHY01002790.1, forward strand.
CCCAAAATAAGCAGAGTCAACAGATGAGGTAGATGTTGGGAAGTAGATGATAAGAGAGAGAGGCTGTATGAGAGGGAGCGCCAGTATTCTGGTGTGAGTAACTGGGTATGTGTTCATGTCATTCCCTATAGATGGTTCCCCCCGGAAGGAGGGGCAGGGGGCAGAGGCAGCAAGCATTGTGGACCAGCTGGGTTTTATATACCCGCACTTCCTTCAGAGGTGTGGGCTGGAGACACAAGTTTGGGCAGTTCCAGCACATAGGAGGGGCTTATGAATCCACAGTCAGGGATGAGATGATGACTATGAAGAGAAAAGGGCTAAAGATGGAGCTATGGAAATCCTTAGCATTTAAGGAATATAAGGAAAGCAGGAGAGAGCAAAGTGCCTTAGAAATGAAGGGAGAAGAGTTGCCATTGGAGGTGGGTGCATCCAAGGAGGCAAAATAGGGCAGAGTTGGGGCTCCCTTGCCAGTGGGGAGCAAAGGAGGTCAAGGTTCCTGGATAAGCCCCCTAAGCCGGGTGAGCCCTGGAGGGGGGATGGGGTGGGGGAGGTGGCTCCACCCACCAGCGGGTGGCTGCTTCACAGGGCAGCCATCTGCCGAGCCATGTTGCCCTCTGCTCCTGGCCCAAGGGGAGCATAGGAGGGCACAGGTTCAGCCATCCGGGCCCGCCCCTGTGCAGGGAGGTACCGGCTCAGGGGCAAGGGGGGGGAGGTTAGCCCCTTCCATTTCGCTCTTACTCCAGCTAAACTTCAAAGGATCAAGAACACGCGCGACACAAACCCAAACATAGAACAGATGAGGGACCAGGCAAAAATCCAACCCACACGTCTGAGCTGGACACAGCAGATGGACAACCGAGAGAACCAGTGCATGCGAGACAAGAGAAACAATGGTAGAGACACAATGTCACCATGCGCACTTATGCACTCACTGGGCCAAGAAGACCCTGGGCTTTTTGGAGATGCCTTCAAGGAGAGCAACACCCCCTCCCCACACTACAGGAGAGGAGAGGAAGACCAAAGATGGGGCAATGGGCCCCACGTCAAAACTGCAAACTGAGGCAGAGGAGATGATCTTCAAAGGCCATTCACAGGCGCCTGTATTCACAGAGAAACTTCTTGACCAACACTGGCTGGGGGCGAGACCCCCTAAATCTGACACCAGAGCCATAAGGAAAAGCAGCAAAGCAATGGAGATGGGATTGGAGAAGACGGCCTGCAGCAAGAAAACAAGCACAGATCACAAATGAATACAGACTGGCCGCCCAAGGCAAACTTAAGACTGAAAACCTACCAGCAAGGCTCCTCTGGTTCCAACAACGCAGTCCCTCACCCAGGGAAAGGACACTGCCACAGGAAAGAGACTTAGCGCTAGTAAACAACAAAGAGTGGGGTTTGAATGGAGGGGGCACCAGAGGGAGGAGGGAGGGGGTATCCCAAAAAAAACAGAGGTTGTCATCTAAAGAACAAAATAAATTAAAAAAAAAAAAGATAGGGCAGAAACAGGAGACATTTCCTGTGAAGGCTGAGGCCAGACTGTAGAGCGCTGGTTCCAGAAGCTTTGACCAGGAAGGGGAAGAAAGCACAGATGTTAAAAAGGGACTTTTGGAGGTTTTTGATGGAGATACTTGTTCACATTTTCATGCTGAGAGGAAGAGAAGGACAGAGTAAGAGCTTGAAGAGATGGGCAGAGCAAGAGCTTGAAGTTACAGGAAAGAGAGAGGATGTCTCGATGCAGCAAGGTCCCAGGGGACTGGGGAGGTGGGTGGCAGCCTCGGGCAACAGGGGGTAATACTAGAGCACATTGTAGCAGGCTTTGCTGAGGCCCAATGAGACAGATCAGCATGCTAGAAGTTTCTGGGGCCCTGCTCCCAGGATTGCCACCCATGTCAGGGAAGGAGTGGAAGCAGGTTGGAGGGAGTCGCTGGGGTCCCATGCAGACTCCAGGAAGGAGTTGGGGCCGCATCTTTATAAGCCCACATCTGTTGATCACTGCCGGCTGACAGCTGGCGAGGGGAGCGTCTATGCCCCTTGGTAAAGCGGCGGTCCAGTAGAGCCAGTTCCCCAGGGGTCTGATGCCCATGCTGGTCTGCAGCAGGCGCCAAGTCTTTCAATCCTAAAGGCAAGTCCCAGAAGCCCATTACAGTGTCAACTAGAGAGAGAAAGGGGGCGCTGTTGCATTTGAGATCAACCTGTGCGCCTATCCGAGGGTCTGAGGCTGTGAAAACCGAAACTAGTCCTTCAGCTGAGAAGAGGGCTGTTTGGGGCTGGGGGTAGGTGGGGTGGCTGTGGAGAGGCTGCTTCAGGACATGTGGGGGACACTGAACAGGGACATGGGAAGGGATTGCCAAGTGAGGTTCCAGTCTTAGTTGAAACTAGAGAGCAAGTCTTTTTTTTTTTTTTTTTGAGACTAGGTCTCGCTATTTTTGCCCGTGGAACCGCGGGCTCATGTTGCCTGGGGTACCACAGACTCAAGCAATCCCCAGCCTCAGCTTCCCAGGTAGCTGGGATTACAGGCACGCACCACCACGCCCAGCTATTTTTGGGGGACTAGGTCTTGGGACTAGGTCTTTGGGACTAGGACTACGTGCCCCTGGCAGCACTTGAACCGCGATCCCTGGTGCCGGCCATGGCTTCCTAGGCTGCCACCTACAGGCATGCGCCACCATGCCCGGCCACAGAGAGCAAGTCATTTTAGACAAACCCAACAGTGTTCAGAGTTTGAGACACCTCAGCCTTGGCCACTGCCATCTTTCCTGTTCTCCCTCCCTCAGATTTACTTTGAATCAGGAAACATCTACATTATTTATAGAGAAAGTTTTACAACACCAAATTCCTAAATTCCCCAATTTTTAAACCTAAACTATTCTCTGAACAATATACTGAAGAGCTTCTGTATATAAATGTTTTTTACGCAATCATTAGTGGCAACAATTTGGCTAATGGCAACTAAAGCTGAGTGGATTAATATCCTATGGAGCAATCAGAAAACAATTTGAAAGTTGACAATAAAGAAATAAACTTATTTATGAGCAGACGAATTAAAACTAAAGGAGTCCTAATTGAGCCTAACTAGTAAAATAGAAAATAGTAAAATAGAAAATTACACTGGCAGACACAGGCTACAACAGAGGGAATGCTGCTACAATGCTGAAAAACTGAACAGGTGTCTCAGCAGGTAACAGAGTGACAAAAAAATAAGTACACTGCCCAAGGAAGTATGCCTTACAAATTCATACAGGAATCATGGGAGGGCTCGTTCCAGAACAATGCCCTAGCATTCTGAGAAGAAAGGGTCCCCGAGGTGGGGGGTAGAGGAGCAGCTAGAAAGAGAGCTTGCTCAGGAAACCAGCTCGTCATCCATGAGTAACTAGGCCCGGGTGGCGACAACTTTTATTACTGGCAGGGGTGCTACAGTTTCTAGAGAGAAACTAAAACAGCCAATTCCAGAACAAAGTCGACAGAGGTGATGGGGTCTCACCCTGCTTCCCTGCACAGATCTGATACTGAGTGTACATTTTAGCAAGGCTTTGTTGCCAACCTTATAAGAAACTAGAAATTTCAGGACACAAAAATGGTAGCCCAATTGGGGAGCCATTTAGGTGGCACCATTTCGCTGCACCCTTAGAGCATTCTAGACACAAGGGAAGTCTGTCCTACTTCTAGCTCTACCATACAGGGGAGATAGGCTATTCACCTCCTTCAGGGGCAAATACAGTCTTACATCTTTTTTCTCCACCTTGCCAGGATGTATAAATTTCAGGAGTGCCATCTTAGTTCCCTATCCTCCACCCCCAATCTCAGCAACACACAAGCACGCGCATACACACACACGCACACATACACACACACACATACCAGGTGACAATCTGAATCCCCAATGATAATAACTACTTTATCATATTCGACAATCCACTAAGGCGTCTGCACTCAGTACTTCATTTTTACCTCTCAAAAACCAAAAAGCAGGTATTTCTATGATGCCTACTTCATAGATGCTGAAGCACAAAGAGGTAAATGGCTCGGCCCCAGATTGAATGTAAAGCAGGTCATCTGACGGCATGGTTGTGGGTATCCCATAAAGCTGTGCGGCCTCCCACACTTTTAGAGCTAGATCAGTGATTTCCTAAATATCTTTCTTCATGGCTCCTTCTGAAAATTTGGTGAAATCAATAAATCCTCTGCACTGAAAAATATCCATGCACACAAAACATTTAATTTTGGGGAGTTCTGGAACTCTCTCCACCTTGAACCTCCTTAAGCCCAGGTTAAGCATCTGTTTTCAGCTAGTCGGTTCCCACCATGTAGCTTGGTCCAGACCCCACAGGACTCCTCGCATTCCTTTTCCCCTGGGAGAGTTCACACTGCTGTTCTCTCTGAGCTGAAGTTCAGAATGTTCCAGCTTTATAACCTGACACTAGTGGACCCGCATTCCCCCACTCCCACCTCTATCATGCCTGTGCCATCTGCTGCTGCACCATGAGGTTGCTGCTGGGTTAGTATAGCCCTGGCCCAGAAAAGATAAGGTTCTAATTTTTTACCATAATATATATGTATGTTTAGAATGCTGAACATTGAAAACAAAATCCTCACAAAGCAACCAGGGTACCAAGCTCCAACTGCAAAAAGCAGAGGGAGAGAAATCAAGTTTCCTGGCAGAGCAAATGAAAACTGGTGGTACCAAGGGTGCCCCCGTACTGCCAATGCTGTAGGGGAAGACTACCGGAGGACACAGACGGAAATTTGCTGTGAGAGCATCTTGGATGTGTGCTGTGCTCTCCGTGTCTCTGCACCCTCTCCTCCCCTCACCCCGCCCCCACAGTAGAAATATGAAGATCTGAGCTTTCCTGGAGTTCAAAGACCCCAGCAAAGATATGTGGGGTCACAGGTGGTGGCAAAGACATCATTCATTCATTCATTCATTCATTCATTCAGACTACAGACAGTATTTTATTTACCGAGCACTGTTCGTAACACACATAATAATGTGTGCCGTTCTTCTAATGTCACGATGATATGGGTACCATTATTTCCATTTAGATGGTGAACCTGAAGCACAGGTGAGTTAGGCTTGCCCAAGTTAGATGACTGGTTAGTGACAGAGCTGGGATGAAACTCAGGCAGTCTGTTCTGCAGGGACTGGGCTAGTCACTGGCTTTAGCTAGTGAGCAGCTCAGACATGGCCACTCGCCCTCAAGATGGCATCTTGAGTGGCACCTGAGTGTCAGTAGGCAACACCAGTATGTCATACAGTTGACTCTTGAACAGCGTGGGTTTGAACTGCGGGTCAGCTTATATGCGGTTTCTGGTGAACAGCTGATATAAACTTATGGTATTGATAAGACTAGTGCAGGTCTATGAATGTAATTTCTCTTTTTTCTCTGGATTACTTTATTCTAAGAGGATAGTGGAAAATACCTTTAACATACTAAGAAAATTGACTGTTTATGTTATGTTATCCATATAGCTTCTGGTCAACATCAGGTTTAGTTAAATTTGAGGGAGCAAAAGTTACACATGGATTTTTGACTGTGTGTGAGAGGGTGTGAGAGTTCCTGGGTGTGAGAGTTCCTAGTCTCTGAGTTGTTCTGGGGCGATTGTAAGGCGTTTCTCCACCAGCTCGGAGAGGCTGCACTCCACAGCAGCAGCCAACAGGTTGCAGGGATTCCATTTTTGGGTCCAGGATCAAAGGAGCCAAAGACGAGGAGGAGGGGCAGGAGCCAAAGGGGATTTTGGTTAGTGTCACACCCCCCTCCCCAGTTCAGCTGTTGCCATGAAACCTGAGCTTCGCTTGTATGAGGAATTGGGGGAGCATAGGAACCAAGCATGTCCACATTCCCATCAGCGGTATCAGAACAGAGGATCCTGCAAACCTGCTTCCTCATCTGTTGCTTCCTCCTTGCATGCTCCCTGAGGGCAAGCCCCAGGTCTGCATCTTTCTCTTGCATATCCTCAGTGCTCAACAGAGGCAGGCCCTCCCCTCCCCTCCCGTCCCCTCCCCTAGTTAGTACTCAGTGAATATCTGATTCCTTCACTCAACCCATAATTATTGAGCATCTGCTATATGACCAGGAAACTCAATGCAGCATTGCAACAGAAAAGTAACCCAAAAAAGAGCCCCTGCCCTCGCTAAGCTTATATTACAGTGGAAGTGCCAGACCAAACAAAGTAAGCAACAAAAAATATTTTTATTGAAAGTACAACAAGGAAGGATAAGAATTTGGGGAAGGTGATGACATTTTAGGAAGAGTGGAAGGCAAAGACTACTCTAGGACATATAAATCAAGATGTAACACAGGGAAGGGAATGGGCCATGCAGAGAAGAGTGTTCTGAACAGAGGGAACAGCAAAAGCAAGGCCTCAAGGAACAAATATTCACTGAGGGGTCTAGGGAGTGTCTCTGGGGCTGGAGGAGACCACTGGGGCTGGAGGGTAGTGAGCAGAGAGGATGGCAGAGGTAGCTGAGGTCGAAATGAATGAACAAGTAGTGCAGATTGTGCCTGTGGCCAGGAGCAGAGGCACCAAATCAATTCTAGCATATGGAAGTCCTCCAAATCTTGCTGGGACCCATGGGGGAGGGAGAGAGAAGGAATGCCTATTAATAGCTAACTCTTCACCTCCCATTCCGAAGGCATGACTATATTCCCCACTCTACCCTAACCTCCAGCTGTCGGGGAGACCAGGCAGGGGCTCCCTTGAACCTCCTCCTGTCTGGGATCAGGAACAGAGATTGACACTTGAGCTTTACAGTTTGCACAAGCTCTTCTACTTCCGGAGTACAGACATGTGCTGCTTAATGACATTCTGGTCAATGTCAGACTGTATACACGAAGGCGTTACCCTGGAGAAGAGTCTTGGTCATCACAGGCTCTACCCTATAGGTGTCTGTAATTACACTCATGACATTTACACAAAGATGAAGTCACCAACTGCCAGAGGCTACAAGCTAAAACCAGACAAAACTCGTAACTGTAAAATGAAAATAACTTCATTTTACTATGTTATCTAACTTCAAAACACTAAAAACAAAACTCTAACATAACAAATGTCCAGAGAGCAAAAAGCAACTTCTCCATTCCCCCAATATTTACCTTAAAAAACATTCCTTAAAAGTTACCAACAATGTATAAGTAAACCCCCTGCCCGCCATTATCTCACAAAAACTGTTTTATTACCTTAGCTATTAGGCTTCCCTAATTAGCCGTCAAATGTTCTCTTAGCTACCTTTTTTTTTCTTGCCTAAACCCTATAAAAGGCCTAGTGATTTACCTTAAAGTTGCTACCAGCCATGCTTCTAATAGCCCACAGTCTTTAACTGTGTCAATCTCTCTCCTCATCCTTTCTTGCAACCCATCCAGCTCTTTTACAACCAACTAAAGGCATTTCCCAGAAGGAACCCCTTAAGGGACTTGTGCTAGCATTCCACTTGTCTTTCAAGACACTACAAAGGAAGGAGGAGGAACCAGGGCCACCTCTTCCCTCTGGTCCTTCTAGGAGAAAAAAAACCCTCAATGTGGGTCTTTGGACAGATTATCTTTCAAAATCCCACCTTCCCTCCAGCCAACCTCTCCCTGCCTCTACCATCAAAGACAGAGTAAGTATTCTGCTACTCTTTTAGGGTCCTTGTGTCTGGGTCCTAGGACCTGCACTGCATCCAGAGAGCCTGGAGGCAAACCCTATATTAGTACGCAGAAGATGGTTCTTTAGATATTCTGGACAGGATTGATATCGGGTGGTAAGAGAGCCTTTTTAACTATTAACTTATAACTGAAAAATTCTCCTCTTCTAGCTTCTCCCTAAGAAGCAGACTCAAAGTTCTAACACCTTGCATTTTCACTAACTCCTTATTTTTATTATGCAAGATTCCCTGCTGCTTACCAGCAGCTTTCCTCAGCTCTTTTTCTCCAAGACCAGGAAAAAAAAATCTTACTTGTAGTTTAACCTTCTTTGGGTCCTTTGCCACCGACAGCCATTTCAGTAAAATTCCAAGCCAGAACTCTTAGCATGTAGACTAAATTATTACTAAACAAAGTGAATTCCTAATTATTTAACTACAGAAACATATAAGAAAAACCTCAATTATTCCAACATTGCCCAAAACCTTCCTCAACATTGTCCAAAGCCCTTCCCCAAGATTGTCCAAAACCCTCAGTTCTTTAGTCCTGCTAACCTCACCACTTGTCCAATCCTTCAGAGTTCATTTACATGTGCTCAAAGAGTAGACATCTTTCTTTGGCCCCAGCTCTTCCAAGCAGGCAGTCAATGGTGTGATGTGTCTTCTCCTTGTTGACCTCCCCCAGGTAGTAGAAAGAAACTCCATAGTACAGGAACCAGCAAAGTTCATTTTCTTCTCAGGCCTGGCTCACACAGCTTCTCCAGAAACATTTAAGTTAAACTCAGCAAGACAAACTCCAACACGGAGTTCAAATCTCCAACCTCTTTAGCTTTCAGCAGGTACATTCAGCTTATGCTTACATTCAGCTTGTTTACCAACCCACCCTCAGGCCCCTCAGCCCTCATGGCATGGCCTCCATCTTTCCTCCCAAAACGACTGAATCTCTTTTCTTTGTCCCAACTATATACTCTTCCTTCCCATCCAAGACAGGGCTCAGAAGGAAGTTCTGTCAATCCCCTATGTTAATGGAAAGACCAATAATATCCTCTCTGAAATTTGCAAGTCTATAGCAATAGGAGAGTAGCCAGCTCTTTATCAAATGTATGTATCAACTGCTAATGGGGGGGAGGCACCCCGGTATCAGGACCTTTATACTTGCCTGTGTTACAAATAACTTTTCTGTGTTTTTTTGTGTTACAAAACCCACCTTGTGGCTTGTTGTTTCATTCTCTTAATCACATCTTTTGATAAACATCTCTGAATTTTCATGTAGCTAAATGGATCCATTTCATCTTTTATGATCCGTTCTTTTGTGTTTGAGATATTTCATTTCCCAAAAATAACTAAAATATTTTGCTGTGTTGTTTTTCCAAAAGTCTTATTATTTTACCTAGCATATTTGTAGTTGTGCTTTTAAACCAAAATTGATTCTTATGAATATGAGTTAGTGGTCAGGTTCTCTTTCTGTCATATGAACAGATAATTGTCCTAGCAAAGTTTATTGAATATAATTCCTTTTCCCATAAAAAGGAATGGTACCTATGTAGTTTACCTGTTATATATATATTTGGGGGTGAGGGGTCTATTTCTGGACATTATTTTTGTTTCATTGGTCTATTTCCCTGTCACTGAGTCAATGTCATGTTGTTGTAATTATTTTTACTTATACAATAAGACTGAATCTGGTGGAACAAATCTTCCCATCTAGTTCTTCAAGCATTAGCTATTCTTGGGCCTTTCCATTTTGATATAACGTAAATTAGCTAGTGAAAGACATACACACACAACTGATGGGATTTTTGAAGGAGTCTCTAATTAAAAGCTAATATTTTAATTAGAATGTTTACATCTCTAGTCAGGATTTTTATCTCTATTTATAGGAGAGGTTGGTCCATATACTTTCTTTCCTACTATCATTGTCAGGTTTTTGTATCTGTAATCATATATTCATATAAAGAATTGGGGAAAGTTATCTTTCTTTTTTCTAAACAGTTTAAGAATTATCCTGTTCACTGAAGTTTTGTAAGAACCATGATACATTCTCATTACCCAGAGGTCACTGCTATTACTATCTTGATGCATATCCTTCCAGATTTCAGTATCTCTTTTGTCAAGTCTCCCCTCTACACACACTCAAGACAGAGAGACAGAACTGAGAAAGGGTGTGTGTGTATCACACAAATAGAGATATGCTACACCAAATAAGATTACGCTTTATACTGTTCTCTGCAAGCTGTATTTTCCATCAACAATGTCTACCATTTTAACAAATTTTCATCTCATTTAATACCACATATTTATATTTTCTCAATTAACCACAAAATGACCCCAACAGCTGGTTTGTCTAAGCCATAACCCAATCCAGAACAAAGCACTAATTGCATCTGGCTGCTTTGAAAAAGAAACATTTTCTTACAATTATAGCTGTCTTAAAATGGAAATGGCTGCTTTGGGAAATTGTGTTTACCATCACTAGAGACTTCTAAGCAACGGCTGGACCAAAATGTGTCTGGGTAAATACACAAGGAATTCCTGCACACAGGTGGGTAGAGCACCTGATTTTTAAGACCTTTCCCAAACTTGGGCCAATGATCATTTCTATGCTCGACTTTCTACAAATCCTATCATTGTACCACTTCTGCATTACTCCGTCCTGCCTGCTCATTTACATCACCCCGGTAATTCTCTCCCTTGCATTATCAAATGTTACTTCTTTATTTTTCCACCATTAATATTCAAATATGCTATTTCTTCAAATATGCTATTTCTTTAATTGACAGTGGGTAAAAATACCCACTGTCAATCGTCCCACTCCACATACCACCCCACTCTTTCTCCTTTCCTTTTGCAGCTAAACAAACAAAAACAGCTGTATTCCCTGCCTCCAATCCCTCTTCTTCCATTCTCTTGTACTCATTACTGTCAGACATTTGTTCACATGGCACTAGTGAACTGCTCGCCAAGGTCATCCAAGATCTCTCCACATGGGTAAATACCATAGTCATTTCCAAGTCCCCATTTTTCTTACTTACACGAGCTAGTCAATGAACTATTTGCTCTCAGATCCATTTTCTCTGTTCTGCTTGGCTGTGTACAGCAGACACTACATTTCTCAGGAGCCCCTTCCCCTGAAACTTCCTGGTGGATTGGGTCAATGGGACTCACTGACTGAAAATTAGAGAGCAGTGAAAGGGGAGAAGTCAGGACAGGTCCCTTTCTTTCTGTTTTGAGTGTGACCACTAACAGTGATTTCCACTGGATAGGCCCTTCCTCCATGAATCAAACTTCTCTTGGCCAGTCTTCTTGCTTCTGTTTTCCTGATCCTGGATTTGCTTTAACATCACCTTGATGTTAGGGGCTGACACAGCTTCCTGATGTTACTAAATCTCTCAGTTAATTCACTATGTCTTCCTTGTCTTCTCAGTTCCTCCTGAAAAGAATGGCTTTCTTCAGAATAATCAATCCCTATGTTAAATTCTATCTGTTTAAAATTCTGAATATGATTTCCACTATCTTAACTAGTCCCTGATTGAACTAAAACTCATTTTTCTTAGCTTTTAGGATCTTTCAGTTTTCCTTCAATCTCACTAGCTATTTCTTCTCAGTCTTCTTTCTGAATATTTCCTCAACTCTTAGCCATTAAATGATAGAGTGGAATGAATCGATGATGGTCAGGAATCAATCTTTGTACCTCTTTGCACTTATATCTCTGGCAATCTCATCCTGTCTCATGGCTTTAAGTTACATCTACACACAGACAACTCCCAAATGTATGTCTCCCCAACTAAGCTCCAAGTAACTATCTGGCATCTCCACTTAGAGAGCCCAGGGCATATCAAACTTAATGTGTATAAAACAGAACACTCATCTTTCCCCTGAAAGCTGCTCCTCACCATCTCAGTAAATGACACTTCAATTCACCATGAACTGGGACATTGCTCTCAATTCCTCCCACCACTCATGCCCAATCCTGGTAACAAAACCTCCAAAACACATCTCCATTTTCTCCAGCTTCCTTCACTGACCCATTGCTCTCACCTTCCACTTGGACTACTGCAACAGTCTCCTAACTGGTCTCCTGCTTCCACTTTTGCCTCCCAATAAGCCAGTCTCCATCCAGCAGCTAAAATGACTTTTGAAACAAGAATCATGTTACTCCTATACTTAAAAGTCTCTCATAAGTTCCCACTTGTACTTTTATGATTCAAGATCCTTATTGGCCCTGCTAAGTCATCTATGGCCTGCCTTCTGCTCATTTCTGACCTCACCTCTGCCATTTATTCAGTCTCTCATTTAGTACAATCCAGTCACATCAATCCCCTTTCTCTAGCATGCTAAACTTATCACTCCACAAGGTCTTTGCATTGTTCACTGTCATCTGAAATGGCTTCCTCATGATCTTTACACAGCTGACTTGTTCTCACCCTTCAGACTCAAAAAATCCCTCCTTAAGAGTTCATCGCTGACACAGGTCATTCTTTACCATATCATGTTATTTTCTTTGATCACTTTCTTGTTCACTCAACTGTCACCTAGAATGTGAGCTGCTTAGTTACCCACATGTCTGCTCTTCCTAGTGTGATATTTAGCACATAACAGACACACAATGTATCTCAGTTGAATGCGTAAAAGGTATTGGGTTAGCCCGAACAGGAAGAGGGATATATATTCCTCTGAGACCAGAGACAGAAAAGAATGGGAGCGTATGCAACTAAGTATGCCCCTATTATCATGGTGCCATGGGAAGGAAGGTCATCTGCTGAGAAAGAGGGCTTTCAGGCAAAGATTTGGAGAAGGTGATGAAGGCTTTAAATTATTCCTGAGAGAAACAGTACTGACCCAAAACACACAGCAGAAAGACTGACTACCGTTGTGAGAGGTCCATGTGATACTGGAATCACAACTTCAAGAAGTCAATCTCCCCTCATCTACAAGATATGAACACTTGTGTGATCTTTTAGGTAAAAGATCAGAGAAAACAGATAGGACTAATTCTAAATTAGAAGATTGCTGGGCAGATGTTACCACATTAAAATAAGATGCATCTTGTTTTTTCAATTAAGCATGGCTGATATAGCAGAAATCAAGTGGCCAGAGTGTTTATTAAAATGATTTCATAATTAGCAATTATTCACTGTGGCTTACAATATTTGGTCAGAAATGTTACCCTATTGATTTGTATATAACAAAAACCAACCATAGGTCCGGCCAGTGCTACAGTTAGCTGGAATTACTGTCACTCTAATGAAGTGTCACTGTCTCTCACCCACTTCAAGGGGTGAGAGTCACTAGCAAGTAATAAGTTTCTGTGTGGCTTCCCCACAAGGTCCTCTACTTATTTACCAGAGTTACTGCAGACACTGTTTCTGGGAGCAACAATGCCATCATGAGACAAGTTAGACTGGGGTTTAGGGCAGAAGGTCAGAAGATAAATAGAATTTCAGTCTGAGCTCATATCAGAGTAAGTCTGATGTTTGCAAATATATCCTGAGGTTATTTTCCTTGTTCTAAAGGACATAAGGCTTATAAGAGCACCAGGGGGGAAAATGGAGCAGTTTGGTGTAAATTTAAGCAAAATGTTTGCTGGATCTGTACATGAAAACCTCTAAAACACTGATGACAGAAACTAAAGATTTAAGTAAATGGAAAGCTACGCTGTGTTCACAGGTTGAAAGATGCAACATTGAGTCAATTCTCACCAACCTGATCTTTAGATTTTACACAATATTAATCAAAACCCCAGCAAGAATGTGGAGGTACCAAAAAACTGAGTATAACATTTATAAGGAAAGGTGAAGGAACTAGAATAACCACAATTCTGAAAAAGAACAAAGTTAAAAGAATCATGCTATTCAATTTCAAGACTTGCCATAAAGCTATAACAATCAAATTAATGTGGTATTGGTGCAAACATAGACAAGAAGAGAAACACAGTCAACTGTGTTTTGACAGAGGTACAGAGAGAGGCAAATGAGCGGAGAAAGGAAGGTCTTTTCAACAAATGTTGCAGGAACAAGTAGTCATCATCTATATGTAAAAAAACAAACTTCAGTGTATACAAAAGATACCTCGTACAAAAATTAACTTGAAATGAAATGCAGACCTAAATGTAAAATGTGAAACTTCCAAAAGAAAGTATAGAAGAAAATTTGCAAGATCCTGGGTCATGAAAGGGATTACACTATTTAGAAAATGAAAAGATAACCTGTAGACTAGGCAATATCTGATACAAGACTTACATCAACTATATAAAAAAACTTTTAAAACACAATAATAAAAGTTCACTTTAGAATGGGCAAACGACTTAAACAAACACTTTGCCAAAGAAGATATACAGATGGGAAATTAGCATCCAAGGTATGTTTACAGCAAAAAATCAAATCACCCAATTAAAAAATGGGTAAGGACTGAAGTAGACATTTCTCCACAGATAATATCTAAATGGCCAGGAAGCATACAGCAAGTTGTTCAACATTTCCCAAAGTTAGCAAAAAGCAAACCAAAACCTTGCAGTATCACGTCACACCTATCAGGATGGCTACTATCAAAAAAAACCAGAAGATAAGAAGTGATGACAAGGATTAGAGAAACTGGAGCCCTATACATTACTGATGGGGAAATAAAATGGTGTAGCCACTGTGGAAAACAACTCCTCAAAAAATTAAACAGACTTACTACTGATTCTGCAATTTTCTTTCTAGTTATATACCCAAAAGAATTTAAAGTAGGGTGGACATCTATGTTCATAGCAGCATTATATACAATAGCTAAGAGATGGAAGAAACCTGAATGTCCAATTGATAAACGAAATATGGTATACACGTACACTGTAATATTATTCAACTTTAAAAAGGAAGGAAATTCTGCCACCTGCTAAATCATGGATTAACCTTCAGGGCATTATTCCACAGGAAATAAGTTAGTCCCTAAGAGACAAATATGGTAATATGTGAGGTCATGCTTTTTCATGTACAATGTTTTGATAAAAAGGTTTTGGCGCAGAGTGCTTGTATTATCTACAGTGGGTTGTGCCTAGTAGGTGCCCAAGGTGTGTGCATGATGTGCTGCTGGGAGATAGCAGGGCATTTTCTTTGCTTTTATTTCCTGATTTCCTTATTCGGAAAGGAAGTAGACTGGAGTGGGGGTTGATGGAAGCTAGCAGGAATGAGAGTTAGGAGTAGGGGTCCACCATGTAGGGCTGCTACTATCTTCAAATCATTTTCTTATAGCCAACAAGGTCTTTGTAACTGAGTCTTTTCTACCTCATTTCCGGGTATACCTACTAAGAGATAATTAAGCATCAAGTAAGATGATTCATCAGAACCTCTTCACGTTCCTGACCTCAACTCCAACAACAACCATTTTATCTTCACTTTAGCCACAAACTCCCATGACCACAGCTCGGATGCCATCCACATCAATATTTTGTTTTCTGACCATAACCTCCTATTGCTGCCATCCTTATACTGTCACTTCCACTAAGTCTGTTTTGTTTTTAGATTTGAATGGTGATTACTTTATTAGTAGTAATAACAACAATGACAATATAGCTATCTTTTACTGAGTACTTACTGTGTCAGGTTTCATGGAAAACACTTTATGAGTATTACCTTAATCTAAATGATGAAAATCCTATGAGATAGGCTTAATGATTACTATACTCATTTTACAAATGAGTACTGTGAGAGTTTTTATTTCCCAAGATCCCATAGCTAGTAAGTGATAAAGTCAGAAATCTGACTACAGAACTATGCTAAATTGCTTCTCCTATAGGAAAAATGTTATTGAGAACAGATCACAATTTCATTTTGAGAAAACGAAGTGTAATGTAAAAATACTTGCATAAAGCACTCCCTGCAGTAATTATAGCTACATTTCTCTATATTTTCTGAAATATTTGTACTTAGATATTAATCATAAATCATTCAACATCTAGTTTGAATTATTATTTTACATCATCTTTAAGATTAAAATTATGAAAACATACAAGCATGTGCTCTTCACAACACTTTATTCTTTTATATTGAAATAGTTATTAAAATAACATGATGTATTTTCTCTATCCTTTTAACTAGTAGCATTTTAGCAACAAACATGGGCTTTTCGTGTTAGTATAAAAAGCTATGTTAAAAATCTGGACTTAAGCCAGGCACGGTGGCACGTGCCTGTAAGCGGCAGCCTATGGAGAACGGCTGGGGCTGGGGATCACAGTTTGATACCCACCCGGGGCAACATAGAGACCTAGTCCCCCAAAAAATTAGCTGGGCATGGTGGCGCGCGCCTATAATCCCAGCTACCTGGGAAGCTAAGGCTGGGTATTACTTGAGTCTTGGTACCCTGGGCGATGTGAGGCTACGGTTCCACGGAAAAAATTGCAGACCTAGTCTCAAAAAAAAAGTTTCAAAAAAAATCTGAACTTCTTTTTTCTTTTTTTTGCAAATTGCCATGTGTGACAAAACAGCAAAAATAATGTAGAATGTTACCATTGTATTGTGTCTGGTTACATTTAGAGACATGATTTTATTAGGAGAAACTGAGAAGCTCTTTTAAAACTAGCCTGTCAACCATTCTGGGATCCTCATCACTGTGGACCATCTCCTTTAAAAAAATCTTCCCCTTTTTATGTTGTTACTATCTTATTCAGTTGCTGCTTCTGCACTTCTCTGACTACTTCCTCTTTTTCACTCAAAATCAGCAAAGCACAGTGCATTACTTAAGCCTTTAATATTTTATATCCCTCCAGAAAAACAAACAGCATCACTTATGATGAAATTAAACCTGTTTGTAACCTTCATATACCCTTGACCGTCCCATTTTCTCCCAGTATTTCAATTCCACCACCATTCCTCCCCTCTTTTAACCCACCTGATTCTGTGACTGATAAACTGAATTCCACTATTGATACTTTTACCTCTTCTTGCTTTTTTCAGTTCTTTAAAAACCTTTCAATAATTTTAGATTTATAGAAGTCATTCAAAGATAGTATACTTCCTCAGGTTCCCCTAATATTAATATCTTATATAAAGTTCTAGACATGACGACGTAAGAAAAAACATACATAATCAGTAAAAAAAAAAAAGCTATAAGCTGATGGTATTTGGAGGGAGGCCTTTGATAGGCAACTAGCTTTAGCTGAGTTTATGGGGGTGGTGCCCTCCTGATGGGATCTGCACCCTTAGAAGAAAACACCAGAGCTCTTGTGTTTTCATATACAATAAATATGAAATAAAAAATACTCAACCATTTTGATCTCAGTATCTTTTCTTACTCTACGCTGTCTCCGGCCCATTTATCAACCACAGCTGGAAGTGTACTCACACTAAGTTATTTGACAGGATGGTAGCCCCCCTGAGTTGCCCCATGATCAGGCAGATCTGAGCGGGCCTGCCCTCTTAATCTAGTTGGCCTTTCCTTCTTCAAGCAGAAAGTCTGAGAAGGGCTGAATCACCCAGAGCTTTAATATTTGAAGCAAAGTAAGGTTTATGTGGATTTTGCTTTTTATGATTTTTGCTGACATTAGAGACATTCAAACCCTAGCTAATACCTGTCAGTCCAAGAAGAGAGACAGACAAGTACATGTATCTGACTTGCTGTGATTTTAAATCTAAGTCATCAATTTCTTATATGACACAGAGTCATATTTTTTAAAAAATCCTTAAGCATTTTACTAACTCTAAAGAAGGAATAAGAATCAGTACCTTAGAAACAAGAGACATTCAAGCACTGATCTATTCATGGAGTTTTATAAACAGATGAAGATTCCATCAAATGGACAAAAAAAGCTGGGCACGGTGGTGTGTGCCTTTAAGTGCAGCCTAGAGTGCAGCTGAGACTAGGAATTGCTTGAGTCCGTGGGTTCGAGACCTGCCTGGGGCAACATAGTGAGACCTAGTCTCAAAAAATAGCTGGGTGTGGTGGTGCGCGCCTGTAATCCCAGCTCCCTGGGAAGCTGAGGTTGGGGATTGCTTGAGTCCATGGTACCCCGGGCAATGTGAGCCTGCAGTTCCCCAGGTAAAGAGCCAGACCTAGTCTTAAAAAAAAAAAAAAGACCAAAAACAAACAAAAAACCCAAAATAAACAAAAAACAAAAACAGTGCCAAAGACCTAGAAAGCAGATCAGAGAAAGAGCCAGAAAGCAGATCAGAGAGATTAGGAAAACTCACTGCATGAAGGTGAGTCAATGGCAAGCAATGCAAAGTCTTCTGCTGGGGATAAACATAAGAATTAGTCCATGTAAACAAAACATAATTTTTTTTTCCTCTTCTAGCCTGGGTTCAGAGAATGGTCCTGATCATTTGAACTGGTTGTCAATCAAGGTCCCCTTCATTTTTGCTTTCTTGGCTTCCAGTTCAGCCTGGAAAGGAAGAAAAGTATATGTATTTAAATGTGACATTAAATTCTTATTCTCCTAGCTCTTTTCCACTTTGTGTCTGTGCAAGCACTGTCTTCTCCTTTCCTTTTCCTCATAAATCTGTCCTTTTAAAATGTAAAAAAAAAAAAATCCTTATAAGTCAAACCGCGCAAACGCTACCGCTAGTGGTTCTGAATTTCTAGCACCTGCTTTCCAAGCTTTCCGATGTTATGTTACACATAGAAAATGACACTACCTGTAGGGCAAAATGGGGTAAGCACACAAGGATAAGGTCTACGGTGAACAATCAGTGATCATCTCATAGCCCCAGGACCCCAAAGGGTGAGGTGCTCAACACCATGCCATGCTGGAATACTATTCTTGGCAGAACAGGAAGAAGTATGCTGTTCTAGAACAGTGCTAATTCATGTTTTGTGGTGAACTGTTGGTTATCGGTCCATGTAAGACACATACAAAATTTGAAACCAAGCATTTAGAAGATTCTATGGCAATTTGAGAGAGTGATAAGTTAATGAGAAGTGACACAGAATCTTTTATTTCATTTTATAAATTACAAATCTAGTCTTAATAAACTGAAAATTTAAAAAAAAATGAAGAAAGTCCCAATCCTCCAACTCAGAACATCTGAGCAGCATTGCTCTAGACCACCAAGGCAAGGCAGCTCACAAGACCCACCCCCTCTGCCACCGAAAGATGCTCTCCAGGTACCAGATTAGACTGGTATACTTTTTGGGGGAAAAAAACTTATAAAAAAAAAGTGTAAGCAGCATGACACTTCACACATCATACACATCACACATGTAGATGTGTATACCATGCCCCGCCCTCCAGGAGTCCCGCAACAATGCAGGATGCCACCAGCAGAGATATAAGAAGGACTGATGAACTCCGAGGCCGATACTACTATTCTATACCGCTGCATCCTGGGAGAACACCCCCAAGCCCAATCTTTAATTCCTCACCTTGGCCACAAGTAGCAGACTAAGTACCACTTTGGTTAGGACGAGCTAATACTTATATTAAGGGCCCAGATCCTGAGTCACTACACCAGGGTGGGGTGCGCCCAGAGTGAGAGCCCCAGGTTGGAAACTGGTGACCACTACACCAGTAATCCATGTCAGACTTGCTAAAGTACCTCCCCCACTGTATAAGGGTCTTTTCAACCAAGAAATTCAGTCAAGCCCAGCCCCTTGTCCTTGTCAGTCCAGACCACTCACCAGCTCCTGCAGTCGCCTCTTGCTCATGCCTTTGCGTTCCAGCTGTTTTTCAATCACTTTGGCATTCTGTGCATAAGAGTCAGCAACTTCCCTCTAGGGAGAAAAGACACATCTTTAAACCAGCAGCCACCCCAATGACTAACAACAGCGATCTTCAGTAACAATTCACCCAATGTGAATAATGAAATTATTGCTAAAATGGCAGGACTCTGTTCCCTTTCTACTCTCATCTTTTCAATAATCCAGAGGAGTTCAGAGTTCAACCAAAATCATTTTTAAAATAACCAGTAACATCATTCCATAGATATCATCAGATTGAAGTGCCATAAAGGAAGTCATTGCTACTGCCAAGAATAAACTCACAAGTCCTCCTAGTTGGACTGGAAGAGAATGAGGCTCACCAAGCCCAATCATTTTTAAACTGAAGCTAAACAAGGGATTTTATTCCTTAAGGCACCGCAAAAAAAGTATGTAAGAAATATCACCGATCTAATCCACGTCCCTGGTTCTAGTGGGCCTGAGATACAGGGACAGGAACTAGTTTGGGGTCATTTTTTTTTCTTACTAACAGAGCAAGGTCCATTAGCAGAGTCTTAGAATCCCCTTTGCTTCCCCCTCCTCGGCACTATCCAGTTTCCCTGAGAGTAGATGCACTCACAGCCTCAATCTCCTCCTCCTCTTCATCAATAGTAGACACCGTGACAGAACTGAATTTGCCCATGTCTTTAGTCCGCTTGGTCATCATCACCTGGAGTCACAGGAAGAGAAATTAGTCCAGTTCAGCATCAGGGTCTGTGTAAGTCACTGTGTGTGAGTGTGTATGCGTGCAGGGACAGGATGGCCTATCTAAAATGGTCAGTTTTTATTTGCATTATATTTTGCAACATTGCCATCAAGAGTTTCTGAGGTATATTTAAAACTTAGCCCGGTTTATTCCATTTTTAATTATTCACAATGGAAAAAGAAATTTCAAAGGAAATTTCTAATTTGACTCAGGGCAGCTGGAGGAAAGAAAAGAGCATGCAGAATATAAACCATAGTAACTCTGCTTAAATACAAAATGACATTCTCTTAGCAAGGAAGCAGCTACAAAGGGCAGTTTCTTATACAGTAGAATCTTGTTCTGTTTCTTTTTTTCACTTGGTTACTCCATAATCTCATGGAGCAATCTGAGGCTACCTCTGCAGCTCTATTAAGCAGTTGTCTCCTTCAGTGGCACGCACCTTCTTGGGAGGCTCTTGTTTCTGGGTATATATATTTGTTTTCCCAAAACCCTGGCCAAACTTGACCACAGCTCCATCCACAATGAAGGTCACAGGGGCATTCTTCGGCTGGGACTGGTAGAAGAGGGGCAGTCCACACCTACAAAGATCAGAGTGAGTCTCTAGGAAGCCTCTGAATCCAAATCCCTCAAATAGCCATTGGATTAGCAGTGCGCTTAGACTCTGGAGATATTTCTGTTCATGGTATAAACAAATGATTAACTCTTCCTGGCGTTTCCCCATTCACTTGATAAGGAATGAGCCCGTTGAAAGTGCTGCTTAGATTCCTTGGACCTGCCAGAAGAAACCATTCAGCAAACTGGGGGGGGGGGGGGGACAGGAGAAGAGGTGTCTGGGAATCATTTTCCTCAGCATCCCAACTGATTTTGATCATTAGACAAATTTAGGAAATGCTGGCTCCTGTGACTGATTGCTTCTAGTCAAAACTGCTGCCATTTTTGCAAGGTGTGGCATCTGGCTACTTTGGGGCTTTTGGCTAGTTTTTCACTATTTTGTTTTTGCAGTATCAAGAGGGACTGCAGAGGTTCCAATACAGTGGCTGGCAAACTAATCTATGTAATATTCACTGTACTTTCTTTGGCTGTCCATTTTTATTCTATTTTTTAGCTCAATGAAATAGACCTATAAAACCTGATAAAACCAATTTAATTAATCCCATGTGTCCCTGGACTAAAATGCCTTCTTATCAATTTTCTCTGCTTAATACTCCTAGCCTGAGTCTAATGAGAGCCAGGATAAAACTAGTTATGGCTAATCAACTGGAATTACTATAGTCTACGGCAGCCTAGGAAGCCGTGGCCAGGGTCAGGGATCACAGTTTGAGTCCCGCCGGGGGCACGTAGCGAGACCTAGTTCCAAAAAAAAAAATAGCTGAGCGTGGTGGCATGTGCCTGTAACCCCAGTTACTTGGGAAGCTGAGGCCTGGGCAACATGAGCCTGTGGTTCCACAAGCAAAAATAGCAAGACCTAGCCTCAAAAAAAAAAAAAAAAGAAAAAGAAATTACTATAGTCTAAGATTCCTACTATTAACAAACTAGAAATCTAAACCTAAAGCTAGAAATCTGTATATATGCATATTTTTTTCTTTAAATAATCATTTTTAAACTAAGGCTTTTAGACTTGTATTAAATTACACTGTTACATTTACCATATGACCCAGCAATCCCACTCCAAAAAAAAAACACCTGTTCCCACCTAAATTTATACTACAAGGTTTATAGCAGCTTTATTTGTAATAGCAAAACTGTATACAATTCAAATGCCCTTCAATAGGTATATGGTTAAATTATGGTACAAAGGGATAATACTCAATAGTACAGAGGAACTACTGAAATACATAACCCTATGCATGGATGAATTTCAAAAGCTTTATGCTAAGTGAAAGAAACCAGACACAAAAGATACATTTGTAGAATTTACATAAAATTTTAGGAAAGGCAAAGCCATCCCTGACAGCAGGCAGATCAGTGACTGCCAAGGAAGGGAGTGAGGAAAGGGGCATGTGGAGTGCCAGGATGTTCTTTATCAGGATGGCAGCGATGTTACATTACTATACTTTTGTTAAAACCCATCCAACTGCACACTTAGAATGGATAGATTGTATTATATATAATATATATAGTTCACAAATTATATTTTAAAGTTTAATTAAATCATTTAAAAGTTTTACTATGCCATGAACCATTTTCTAAATTCTTCGACTCTATAAAAACATACTAAGCCGGGCATGGTGGCGTGTGCCTGTAATTGCAGCCTACAGAAGCCATCCTCTTGTCACCTGCGCCTCAAAACAGCTCTGCCTCAGCCCAGTCTCTCAGTCTCCCTGAGGCAGGTCCAACAGCATATGGTTCTCATTCTGCTTAACTATATAAATCACAGATCTGCAAAAGAAATTAATGCCATATTAGGCTGGGCACAGTGGCGTGTGCCTTTAATCACAGCCTACAGAGTGAGGCCAGGACTAGGAATTGCTTGAGTCCGCGGGTTCAAGACCTGCCCGGAGCAACATAGTGAGACCTAGTCTCAAAAAATAGCTGGGCATGGTGGCGCAAGCCTGTAATCCTAGCTACCTGGGAGGCTGAGGCTGGGGATCACTTGAGTCCGTGGAACCATAGGCAACATGAGCCTGTGGTTCCCCAGGCAATAAAGCGAGACCTAGTCTCAAAGAAAAAAAAAAAAAAAAACAACAAAAAAAACATACTAATTACCAGAAGGAGTAATGTGATAGGTACTGGTACCAGAGTTGTTGTTTTTTTTTTCTTCTGAGACTAGGTCTCGCTATTTTTGCCCGTGGAACCGCAGGCTCGCACTGCCCAGGGTACCACAGACTCAAGCAATCCCCAGCCTCAGCTTCCCAGGCAGCTGGGATTACAGGCACGCACCACCACGCCCAGCTAATTTTTTTGGAACTAGGTCTCCTATGGGTCCCAGGTGGGACTCGAACCGTGATCCCTAGCCCCGGCCGCTTCATAGGCTAAGCTTACAGGCACGAGCCACCGTGTCCGGCCTTGGTACCAGAGTTTTGATGGAGAGTGAGTGAAGTGTGTGCATGTAATGGGTGCTAAGTTGTACTCCCCAAATTATATAGTCATGTAAATAAATGGCAAATCAATACAATTTGGGGGGGGGGGAACAGCCCAGCTTTTAGTAGTCAGATGGTCAGAGAAACAGCTTTGCCAAATCTCTTCAGGTACTGTATTGGTATATATGAAGTTGAAGTTTGAAGGTTGTTGAGAGTATAAGAATAAAGGAGTAACAGAATTGTAGCCAAACAATCCTTTTCTTAATATATTACCTCTGCTTGCTTATGCTTGGAAAAATAACAATACTTACTTTGCACACTTCTTCCTGTACTGTCGCTCAATACCTTCAGGCCTATGCAAAAAAAAAAGAAAGATTAAAAAAAAAATGAAGCAAGCTCATAACCTATCTACCCGCTACAAATGTTGAAGTTGCAAAACATTTTCATTTCATAGATCAAGTGACAGGTTAAACGAATTTTGATTTTAAAGCTCTAGCACATCTTCCTTCCACAGTTATTTGTCGAGTCCCTAATACCTGTCAGGCATCTTCCTCCTGGGAGAGGTGGATGGGGCAGTCATATAACAGTAAACAAAAACAACAATAGCAACATCAACCACTTTTATAGTGATCACAGAGAGCCAGAGTTGTTCTAGTAGTGCAGCCTGCCATATAGGTCTGCCATATAGTAACTAGTTTGATCCTTATAACAAACCCCTGAGGGAGGATATATTATTATTCCTAAGCACAGAGCAATTGGCATAGTTTGTCTATGGTTGTAAAGTTAATTAGAGTAGTCTGAAGTCAAGCACAGGTCTTCAAGCTCAAGACTACATGGTATAGTGCCTGAGATAACCAACTTGGAGATAAAAAGACCTAATTCCATCCACCCACAAGCCTAACAGAAACCTGGGACTCATTGTCCATTCTTCGCATCTGCTTCATCTAGTAGATTACCTCTAAAAATGATGCTGAACCTGTGTACTTTTCTCTACATTCCTTCTACCATCTTGGCTCAGGTCACCAGTACCTCTTCCTGGACTACTGTCACAGCTTCCTGACTGGTGTCCCTGACCCCTTGTGTGTTTTCAAATTTTTAATAGGCAGTATATGCACATGGTATATGTAAGAATTAAAAAAAGCTTCCATACTCAGTTCACTTCCACAGAGGCAAATACTACCTCTGGTTTCTTATGTTCCTCCCAGAGATAGCTGATTCACACAAAAGAAAAGAATCCTTATTTGTACATAAAGAAAATAATTTCTTTCTTTTCCTTTTTAGACAAATGTAGCATAACTTACACTGTTCTCTATCTTTTCATTCATTTAAAAATATATATTGGTTAAAAGATATATATTCCAATTGGTGATAAGTGTCTTCATTCTTTATAAGGGATACACTACATTCTTTTGTGTGGATGAAGCACAATGCCTTTTACCAGTCAGGTAAACTCCTACAAGTACGTCCATTTCAAATTCTGATTAATATTGCCAAATGACTGCAGAAAAGCTGAACAAATTCACACTCCCACCAACAATGTGAGCATTCCTGTTTTTTTACACTCACCAACATAGCATGTTATTAAAGTGCATTTTTGCCAATTTGACATATGAAAAACAAAATATCACAATTTACAATTCATTTAATAAAGAGTGAAGTTAAGCATCTCTTGATACATTTAACAGATGCCTGTACTTTCTTTTTTGGTGAATCTTCAGTTCATGTTATTAATCTACCAAGTGTCCTAATTTTCTGTTAAGAAGGCTTGCAAATGTTTCTTCCCATTTTAACATCTGTTTTTTACTTTTCCCCGCATACAACAATTTTAGATTTTTATGTCAGTCAGATTTTTATCTGCATGTATGTCAGATTTTTATGTCAGATAGATTTTTTCCTATCAGTCTTGTGTGCATGTATTTGCGTGTGCAAGACTTAGGACTTTCCCATTCTAATTCATATCTAAAAAAAATTCTGATTGCTTACACTAGAATCTGCCACCATTACTGTCTGCCTCCAAATCATTCCCTTTATAAATAGAGGCAGAGTGGCTTCCAAGACACTTATAATGAAATCCAACCCCTTCCTAGCCTGCCAGGCACTGACAGCACATAGCTGCGCCCCTGCCTCATCTCATGCATTCTCTCTTTCCCCTCACCATGCACCAGCCCACCAGTCTCCCTTCTATTCTTTGAATAAACAAGTGCTTCCCACCCCTGACCTTTCACACACTCTTTTCTTTGCCTAGAATGTTTCTCTCACTGCTTCATCTCAGCCACCCTGTTCTCATAATTTTTGCTCTCAGTTCAAATATCATCTAGTCACAGGCCTTTCCTGACTACCTTTTCCCTGAGGCGCTCATAGAGTCTCTACTTGAGCTCTCAGTTTCATTCATGAGTTTCCATAATCATAATTATTTTACTTTTCTGTCATCCCACTAGACAATAAGGTTCATCAACTCAGAGATCGACGGAGACCACGCCTGTCAGTCTCTCTGCTCTATCTCCAGAGCTGAGCAAAGCACTGGAAAGAAAGTAGACATGCCATAAATATTGGTTGAATGAATTCTTTTAAGAATTCAGTTTAATGAGGAAAATTAAAGTCATGAAGGTAAGTTCTTAAATGGAGGAATGTGTGTGGTGTAATGAGAACACAGAGGTGGGAATGCCAAATCTGAACTGAGAAAGTCACCATCCAGTTGACTTCTAGAATCCTAAAGTCACCCAGTACTATAAGCCCTGACTTCCAAGCCATGGAAACATCCAAGAAAGGGGGCTATCCATTTCCCAATGAGCTCATCTTCAAATACTGAGAACAAACCTGACTGTGTCAAGTTTATAAAAATATATCTAGTCCTATATGACAAGACTCAGGTAAGATGTCTTAAAAGCTTCAGAAGCATAAGGTATTTCAGAGTTCATGTCTTAAGAAATTCATCTTATTGCAATAATGAGACTCTAG